>JAOTQE010128486.1:0-12236 GCA_025631205.1 Nesometra sesokonis
AGTAAATTGTTGCAACAGGACCATATGCAAAACAGGTTTAAGATCCACACCTGATTATGTTTTTATCCTGTATAAATGTTTGAATAAATAAATAAATAAATAAATAAATAAATAAATGCATGCTTCTGACTAAAAAACTAAAAAACTGGGTCTAGTATGTTATTACTCTAAGAATGCATTTTAATGATCTAGCATCATTTGCAACAGCTGCATTTATACGGGTTTAAAACATTTGGTACGGTAAGAAAGCAGAAAAAAATTGCTCACAAAGAAGGGCAATTTTCCCATAGAGAGACTCCATTTTAAGCCTAACATCTAAGTAGGTCTAGTCTAGGTAGGGCTGGGTTGAGCTGGTCAAAACTTATTTATATCTACTTATAGTAAGAATTTCACAGATATATTTCACTTATTTGATATTTTCTATATTTAAAAAAAATTAAAAAAATATTTAGATTCTCCGTTTAAAAATAATTTTAGAAATATCAAAAAAAAAAAAACAAAAACAAAATAGGAAAGAAAAACACCGACCCTGATTGGCAATTTTGGGGTCAACATTTTTTTCCTTGGAATGATTGTGAATTGAATCAATCGGACATGAGTATTTGTTATTACCTCTGATAATTACTACACCACAATATTTACATGGATTAGCTCCTGCTAGATTACAACCTGGAATTGATCTTGCTCGTGATGTATATGTCCATAAATATTAGATCTAATGCTACTTTAAATAATAGTTCCCCGAAAACCAATATTCATAAAACGGAATGGTCTTTTAGCGATCCTGGTGCACGTTGCTGGAATACACAACCTTTCAATTGCCGACAGCTCGGTCACTATCTTCTTACAAACACAATTATAATCAGTACTTATTTAAATTTACTTCGTAAGCGCACATGCTGCTATGATGTGTTTTTCGGTATTTTTTAAATATAAAATTAAGACTACTTGTTAAAACAATGTAAGCCTATATTGCATTGGGCATAATAATTTTACAAGTCGAATTGCCTAAGCCGAATTATTTCTAAGTCGAAACATTTTTCATGCCAGATTAATGTTTTCCATTAACAATATCTAAACCATTTTTTTTTCTAAGCCGAATTGTCAATCCCACTTTGGATTTGACTTAGAAACTTTTAACAACGTCGCTCCTCGACCCTTATAAAATGACTGTTAACAAAGTCTGACAAAGTTCTTGTTCTGTAAATATAGAAAAAATGCTCTTGGGTCTGAAACAAAATAAAACAAACAGAAATTATAATAATATTCGTTCTGCCACCCGAAACTACACGTTTTAAAAATAAAAACCAGTAAATTGTTTCCCAGGGCAAGTGTTCTTATATTTTTTTCCAATTTAAAGTTTTTTTTTATGTTGTGCTTATTTTACGTACTTTCCAAATATAAAAAAATATATTTAGTGATAATAAAATAAAATACAAAATAAAATGAATAATATAATGAGAAATATCTGACGAAAAATAGAAGTAAAGTGCTCATCTAATTTGTCTGAAAAAGTGCTAAGAGTAAGACGTTTTTTTTAAATTAATTAATTGGTTACACATGGTATGAGTAATGTTTTACAGGTAATATGTTGAACGATCTGTGATAGTATATTACACATAATAAGCCTACATAAAAGCTTTATTTAACACGTTACAACTAACAAATTCATATTTAATTCATTTTCAATTCACCTCGTGCATCAAAAGCTATGTTTCTTCCGCGGGTATGATGCAAAAAAAAAAAACCAAATAAGTCTACATTATATACAATATTCACACATCTTTCAGATTCTCTTTATGCTACTTTTACATTTTGTCTCAAAACGACTTTCCCCTGATTATTGCCGTCAATAATTAAACCCATCCCTCCTTAATTTGCGAAAAACATACGCCTGAACATTAAATACATTTGAAAAATAATTAAGCAATATTTGTGAATGAGCCAAGACAATCAGGGTGCCCCATCATACGACCATAAAGATCTAAATACTTTAACAGTACATAGACCTAATTAATGTTCATTAGGTTTTATTGAACCTTGACGAATTTTGTAAGGTATCGCAATTAGCTTACAAATGAAAGAATATAGGTCAACCAGATATTAGAATCTTCCAGCTATTAGCGCAACTAAACGCCATCATCATCACCGGAAACTAAGGGACCGCCGGAGCCTAAAAAATCCCGACATCGGAGAGCCGTGGTCGTGAAATGTCTTTACTAATAGTGTTTTAAATTTCATTTCTATACGTTTCGGGAAAAAAATCATTATCGATGATAAACACTGGACTAAAGCATTCTAAATTTTGTCTGTCGAGGAACCAGGTTTATGGAGAGCCCAGGATCAACTAGTGCTGTTCTAGGGTTAGTCCTGGACTAACTTTTGAGAATACCAGCCAAAGCGGTTTTTTTTATTAGAAAGAATGAAAGTTATTTGTACCTCTGAGTTTCGATTGAATGCAGTTGTCAAGGGAGGATCCATAGTGGAGACTGTTGTGTAATTTCGTAGGAATTTTTTGCTAAAAGTAATTTTTTTTTTTGCATATTCGGGACCATTTGCTGTGAAAATATGTGAAAATGTTAAGGTCCAATTCTTTCTGACCATATAACCTTTTCTTTCCGCCATTTTAAAAATGGCCGCCACTGAGAAGCTTTGTCATAACTTTGTATTCAGTGGGTGTAGACAGTTGATTTTGCTTTTAAATTGCTCAGGTCGTATATATTTATATTAGCTCTAATGGAAAGTTTTCTCTAAAAATGGCTGGAAATGTGATATTTGACCTTTGACCCTCACTTTGAGACAACTGTTGTATCTTAGCAACCATTCATTGTAGAAAGCTGATTTTTGCTTTAGTTTGTTCAGAAAATTCATCTTTATATTAGCTCTAATGGAAAAGTATTCCTCAAAATGGCCCAATATGCCATATTTGACCTTTTACCTCAACTTTTTATTTAACATTTGTATCTTAGCAACCATTCATCGTAGAAAGTTGATTATTGCTTTAGGCCTAGGTTGTTCAGAATATTCATATTTATATTTGCTCTAATTCAACAATTTTTGTCAAATTGAGTGAAAATAGTTACATATATATTTTTTTCTAATTGATACATTCCTTATTTTCATTCGGCTTAAAGTTTTTCTTTCTTGCTGTTGCATTCCCAAGTTTTTATTATATTACGAAAACATTCTGTTCAAAAGATTTACCATATAAAAATAAGAACAGTGAATTAATGTAGGCCTACGTCAATTGTGTAAACAACTGAAACATTTTTTCCTGAATTTATTTGTTTCAATCACTAACAACACAGCATTCAACACAATTATAACGAAAAGATTTATAAAGTTCTAAATAATTGTCCATTCAAATTTATATAATTCCTAATCACATTACATTGACCTATTGGCATAGGCCCTACATAAAATATAATGATTTGTTTTATTGGTATTCTCTATGATAATAAAAATTGCACAAATATGTTGTCCTAATTCAATACACAACTTATATTGTAACTTGGTATCATCTAGTTGGGGACCAACCAAACCAACCACTGCATTCGCACGTTTTGCATCCCTTTACGCGCAATTCTGAATGCTCACATAACACTTTTCTGTCTCTTCGTAGTGCCAATGATGATCTAGATCAGAGGCGAGCATACAATATGAACACTGCTGACGGTTACGTATAAAAAAAACAAATTCAAATAAACATTGTCGACTCTTAAATCTGTAAGAAAACATGTCAATTACATATCTCATAATATATTGTCAGCAGATATAGAGCTTTATATTTTACAAAGTCCCCAACTGAACTTTAAAAATGACTACTTTGTTGAACTGCTAAGCGAGACGTAATTACGGAGAAAAATCGACAAGCACGCGTTGAATTGGTATTGATCACGTCCGGAAACTTAGCGACGACTAGGTATGATTAATTTACTGAATTAACGGCCAATGAATTAACAATTAAGACATTTACAAGAACTATAAAATCGCCAACATTTTTGTTTTCTCTTGTGTTGAGAAAGAATCGATGTCATAAAACGACAATCATGTCTGGAGAAAAAAAAACAGGGCTACATGGTTTGACGAGAATGAACTAGTATTGAGCTCTGTCCTGAACGCACGTTCGCTAAATCTTTCAAAATCTATTAGCATGAATAGACGTTGGATTCTCTAACGCTAAATACATTTCAATTTTGTTTTGAAGTTTAAATTTAGCAAGACATCTTTTACCCCATATAGTTTAATTTCATTAAATATTTAAGCTGCTGATGTACTAAAACAATGACAGTTTACTTAGGTAAATCTGTTTCCCTTTTCTGAAATGTGTTTTTCTTAGTATTACAATCTCTGCCGATTTAACTGATCGTAGTGTTCTTCATCAGCATGACTATTTTGACGATGATGAAGAATGAGATTAATTGAATTTCAATAAGGCTGATTGATAATTATATCATTAGACATATCATCACTTGACTAGTACGGTATCAATTATCGTCATACCATTATTTTATATTTCAAATTATCTATTAATGACTATCACTCCTTGTAATAAAGCGACACTTTATTAATAAGACAATATGGCTCCATTTCTGATGCAGGCATTTAATTAAATCATTTCGTTCGTTATTAATACAAATCACATCAACAAACGTATACTACGGCTTTCGCCTGATGGAAAATTGTAAAGCCACACGGCTCGAACCCATTTACCATTGTACTGCGCTTGATATTTCGTTATCGTCGATTATAAAGGACGAACAAGTAATTTGCATACAGATGCAAGGGGCTTAATATTTAACTATAGAGGGCTCTATCTCTAACAATTACACACTGTGGTTATAATAAGGGAGAACTGTAACCTACCACAGCTCTGTCGTCATACCTTCAGTAAATGCATATCAGACGGCTGGGCTCTAGAACCGGACGTGGTCCAATATGGGAGGAACATGGGTTTATGTCTGGTAGGTCATGTGAGACCAATCTCGCATGTCTCCTTGCGCCTGCCAACGAGGCTATCAAATGTAGGGAGCAATGCGACGTAATTTATACAGATTTTTCACGTGCGTTCGACAGGGTGTCACATGCACTGTTAATTCGCAAATTACACAATTTTGGCTTTCGTGGTAGTTTGCTGTCGTGGCTCACTTCTATTTGAATGGTAGGCAGCAGAGAATCGTCATTGAGGGTTCATCGTCGGAGTGGCATAAAGTTACCTCAGGTGTCCCTCAAGGTTCCATTCTGGGGCCTTTGCTCTTCAATATCTATATTAACAATCTTATTTCTCTTTTCAAACACTCTAAAAGCCTTTTCTCTATGCTCTTAAGCTCTTTAAAACTATTTCTCCCCTCGATGATGCTCGGGGGCTCCAGGAGGACCTGGAGGCACTTTACCGTTGGGCGTCAGCGTCCAGCATGATACTACATCCAGATAAGTGTAAATTATCATGAAGACCTTGGTGTATTTATTGATTCCAGGTTAACATTTAATTATTATGTTAATTTTATTACGGCGAGCGCCAACAGAGTCTTAGGATTGATGTGGCGCAATTGTAGATCATTTGACATTTCTACTAAACGTTTTCTTTATCTTACGCTCGTCAGACCATCCCTAGATTTCTGTTCTGTCATTTTCAACTCAATTTCTAAAAGCAACTCTATTCGAATTGACAGGGTTCATTTTAGGTTTTTGCGCTTCATCAGTCCCGAAACATTTGGCCCTAGTACCCTATTTTGGCCATATTTTGGGTTGTTATGGTAGATTTTGGGCCCGGCGCAACTACCTTAATAGGGGCGCGCGTCGGTTGCACCCCACCCCCTAAATCGGCGCCTGGCTCATTTAATTTCACGCTGGGTAAATTTAACGAAATTGTATGAATTAAAGTCATGGTAAAGTAGTGCGCCACCGTTAATCCTACGAGAATTTAATTTAAATTTAATTACTACAAGTAAATCACATTTTATTATTTGAAATTTATTAGGGGGTCACACGGACCCCTTAATAATTCCACCAAGGGGGTGTCACGTGACCCCCAGGACACCCCCCCCCCTTCTTGGATCCGCCACTCTTATTTCTGTTCTTTTCTTTGTTTTGTTGTTTGTTTTTTGATATTTGTTTGTAATAATAGCATTTGTTTGTAAAGTAAATATTAATAATAAAAGAATGGGTATCTGAAAAAATGCACGTCCTACGTTACAATCACCCCCTATGTACAATTGCTTTTTTTTAAATAATGAAATTCAAACAATGGCACACTATTAATACATGCAATCAATAATGAATTAACACAAAATAAAGAACAATTAGGCCTATTTTATTTATTTTTTTTGTCATTGTATCTATTTTGATTTAATTTTATAAAAATCTATCTTTGGAAAGTCAAATTAGGACTTATTTGTTTTGACTCAACTTATTTAAATACCTTAATTTGGTACATGACCAAAGTAGCCTACTCTTCTTCCACCAGTGGCGATTTGCCTTTTTTCTACACATTTATTTTTTGTCGATAAAACTGCACTGTATATATTGCAGATCTTATTCCATGCAATTTACTTTGGTGAACCTTACTTATTTATAAAGAGCGCAGTTTCATATGTGTGAATTGAATAGGTCACCTCCTTGCTATTACAGTATGTTGTTATTTTAACGGAAGTAGGCTTCCGTAGTAAATCGTGAAACCCGTCCGTAATCTGCTTTGAACCAAAATGGCCGCCGGTGCAGTAGTATAGACAACATTAGTAAGAAATGTTTTTGTAGAGAGTAAATATAAAGTGTTTTTATTAACATCAAAACTGCGCTTTAGACGCAGCAGTTATGGCGGATACTAGGCGGAGGGTAAAATTGTATGTTTTAAACGATGAAAGACAATGGGATGATCGTGGTACAGGCCATGTCTCTTCTTCTTACGTGGAGAGGCTGAATGGAATGTCCCTGCTCGTACGGGCAGAATCCGATGGTAAGCCCTTCTTAAATCTGTTGTTGTGGTATGCCTAGGAAATCGTTAGTCTTAAAATAGTATTTTGGCAAGCTAAACATATTTATTATAAAGCTTATAAATAGCCTTGTATGTTAAAATGTAACTGGTTCGTTGCTTTTAAGATATTTTTATTTAGTTTACAAAAATTAGCAATCACAATTTTTTTATGCAAGGAAGGTAGGGTAGGCTAGCCATTCGGCTTAGGCCTAGCCTAGGGCCTAGGCCGCCCAGTACGTCCTATAGGCTAGGCCTAAAGCCTAGGTAGGAAGTGGATAGGCCTAGACCTGACATGTATTAGCAAGCAAGATGGGGCAGTTCTTTTCTGCGGATTCCTATTAAAACCGCCTGAAAAAAATATAGAAATAATCGCTAGGCTAGGCTCAACCTAGGCCTAGTAATGTTGGTGGTTTCCACATGTGTGTCATGCATTTTAGCACTCCTTATTAAGACGTCGAATATTTCAAAAGATCTGAAATAGTACTCACCCATGTTCTATGACATTTCTAAAAGAAAAAGTTGTAAGATTATAACGATTATAATTTTTAAATATTTTATTATATATTGCGAGTTAATGTTAAATTCCAATGAGACAACACAAGGGATACGCACATTTATAAACATACATAAACAAGACTGTTATTAATACATACTCCAAGTATTGAAATACACGCCATCATGTTGGGATTTAATATTTTGACATGATTTATATCATGATCACAGGGGTTTTGTTAATAGCAGGTAACCGGTAAAAATTGCCGTCTGTCAGCGGATATCATCCGCCTGTAAATATGGGCGGAAAGGGGTGGAATCTGTAAATCGTTTTCAAAGTTACCTGCTGTAAAACAGTTATGACTTTCTTACATAAAAATTAACAAAACCCCTGTGATCAGGATTTTTCTGATGGCGACATAAATGTTTTACTGTCTAAATAAAACGCCTATATAGGCCTATGTTTCTGAGATATATTTTACGGCATGCAGGGACGGATCCAAAAAATGTTCATACGTGGGGGTGGGGGCAGGTGAACAGACTATATCTTTTTACAGTTGGAAGGGCACAGAAAGGCTGACTGCGCCAGTCAAGTTTTGAAAATATTAAACCTCTAGACACTCATACAGAGCATCTTGTACTATTCAGAAATAACGTGGTGATCCCCACATATCCCCACATATGAGTGATGGGATCCCCACTTTTCGACTGAATTGTCCAAGATGCTCTGTATGAGCGTATGAAGCCTTATTTTCAAAAATATTGTATGGGAGATGATAAGCACCCCCCCCCCCCCATA
The DNA here is from genome assembly GCA_025631205.1 of Nesometra sesokonis. Lineage (NCBI taxonomy): Eukaryota > Metazoa > Echinodermata > Crinoidea > Comatulida > Antedonidae > Nesometra > Nesometra sesokonis. Next base: position 8,265 of record JAOTQE010128486.1, read on the forward strand.
GGATATGGGAGGGGGAAATACATATTTCTGGATCCGCCCCCTACATGCCATAAAATATATCTCAGACGAAATAAACTATATAAAATGGGCATTTTATTTAGAGCGTAAAACATTTTATGTCATCATCAGAATATTCCTGATGATGAAATATTGAATCCCAACACAAATAATGTACTTGGAGTACCGTCTTGTTTATGCAGAGAGATACTGGTTTATATGTTTGTAAATGTGCGTGTTCTGTTTAAGCCTCAGTTTGCTCATTTCCAGTTTGAATTAAAAACAATAGCTCGCGATATGCAGTGACTTAGCTCAACTAGCTAATACAATAAAATGTGTAGGATTTAAAAATTATAATCGTTATAATCTTACGACTTTATGAACGTGGGTGAGTACTATTTCAGATATTTTGAAATATTCGATGTCTTAAAAAGAAGTGCTAAAATACATGACACTGTAAAAATTAGGAACACCAACATTACTAGGCCTAAGTTAGGCCTGGCAATATTATTCCTATATTTTTTCATGCGGTTTTTATAGGAATCCGCAGAAAAGAACTGGCCAGCAAGATTCCAGCATTTTCAGAGAGTTTGTTAGCCCGCACCAATGTGTGACATTTAAAAACAATTAAAATTATACTTTACAAAACAAGGAGATGCAGAAGTGAGTGCATATACTTTCTGGTTTATGAAGATTATGCTTCAATCAATTGATAACGTTTAACTTTTTTAATATTGTAAGCAATTTAATAAAATTGAGTTGAGTGTAAATTTCCAGATAATTTAATAATAGGGCCTGTGTAACAAACTATTTTTTTAAGTCATCAAAGAAACAAAGATCATGATATTCTGAACAATAAAACAAAAGTATTTTTTTATTCTTTTTTATAAACCAGGATCAATTTTGTTAGAATCTAAGATCGAACCTGACACTGCATATCAAAAGCAACAGGTAAGTTGTTTTGTGACCAGATAAATATTTAAGGGTTTGAACATCAATGTGAACCTTCTCCCCTATAAAACCATTTTCTTTGTGACCCAAGGGTGATCAATCACAGAGCATTAACTCGATGTATACTGTTAATTTTTAATTTGCTTTTGATTTATTTGATCATTTATTCCAAGGATTCCAAACTAAAGTTTTTAGTGGACTTCCTCCAGTGAGGTGATTGGGCCGAACACGTACAGTATGGTGGGATACAATTCCCTCCGAAGAGTGTACAGCATTGTGCCATTTAGCCATACTGTACACTAAAGCTATTAATGTATTTATAACTACATTAATAGCTGTTAGTGTAATTCTTGGATAAATCCATTATTCAAAAGATAGTGGTCTTTTTACCTTGTTTTTCCACCATCAAACTGAAACATTAAAGTTGTGAGGGATTCGAGCCCGGAACTACAGTAAGTCTTTAAATTTGAATCTTGGACTAAATCTGGTTCAGTGCATAGCAAAGCTACTACTAGTGTACACCAACTTACAGTTCAACCATTGACCTATGGTGCAACTGTTTTGTAATAGCTCTTTTAATATTGAAACAATAGAAGATAAAGCAAGTAGAACATAAAATTATCAACATTAAACAGGCATAATAGCTTTAAAGTGATTCATTAATATCCTTTTAAAATGTACCCAACTTTCACATAAACAAGCATCTTTAATATTGACCGGTAGTCCATTCCACAAACGAATAAATCTGGTTGGGATACAGCATTTTCCGCTATCAGTTTTGGATGCAAGATGTTTAAAAGTTAAAACATCCAAATACCTACAATTAACAATTGATAAATTTAAAATAAAACAATTCTGTAATTTATATAAAATAATTGTAACAAAAATTATGGTAAAATAATCTCTGTTTGATTCGATTGTCATCAAATTAAGTCTAGTTAATCGGTCAGCATACTGTATGATGACTGATCTAGGATCCATTCATGATAAATCTACTTGCCCTTCTCTGAATTTTTTCAATCTTATCAATATGATATTGACAATAGGGATACCAAACAGAGGAGAAATATTGAATATGAGGGAGAAGATGTAATATTATTGAATGCCTTTGAGTTGGGATACCAAAAAATATTGTCCGAGTTGTGGCAAAATGTTGAACGAGTCAAAGACGAGTTCACTATTTTGCCACAGTGAATACATTTTTTCGAAAACCGCCATTCAATATTATAATTATTATTTAATACAGTTTACTTGTAAGTAGGGATTTGTCAGGGCTTAGCCAAGTCCTGGCCTAGGTCTGTCGAGCCGGCGACCAGTGCCTAGGCCTAGCTAAGCTAGCCTACATTTTCAAAATTAAAATCCATGTCCTTCTCTTGTGAAAAACATTAATAGCAATTCTTGTAGGTTTCTTTATTAATAGTGATTCTTCTTCCACTTGACTTGTAAGCGACTTAAGACATCCTAATTAATTAACGATTTTAAACGAATTAATTAAAACATGTCTATTTTGGACATGCTTAATTTAGTGTGGGTGTAACTTTATTAATCAATTTAGGAAAAAATTAATACTGTATTTTGTAGTGCTAATTATTTTTAGAACTTTAAATATATGATTTTGAAGGGAATGACCTTGAAATTTAGAATCGGGCGTCCTGCGGCAAGATGTGGCCTGAAATGGACTCTCTAAAAAACCTTCTAAAAAACATACTTTACAAAAATATTAATTTTGACATTATTCTAATGTAGTAAATGATTCTTTTGTATGATTTTGAGCTTCTAAATTACCTTCTCTGTAAGTAAAATCTTTTTGAAACTTAGTTAGAAACGTGGTCACGAAAAATGTTGGCACCATGTTTGTTTATTCAAGAATAACCAAAAAAAACTGACATGAACTCTAAAATGTATCCCGTCATACAAGTGAAATTATTTCTTGGTTGAATGCACAAATTAAATATTTCGAAAGACAAATTATTCCCGAACCAAATAAGACCAAAAAGTGAGGTCATTTTTATTTTGCCAAGTGAAAATTCAAGTAGCCAATGGCAACATGGCGAATGGTGAGAGTGAGCATGGCCTAGGATAAGATCTAAATTCTATCTAAATTCATTTGTAAAATAAAGTTGTAACAAATTCAGATTTTTAAATGCCTACCTAAGCCCCTCCCTCTGACATAGTGATAGGCTAAAACAACATAGAATTTTCTCTGCAAGCCAACCACCTGATGACATATCCTCTAGCATGTGACCCTTAAAATAACTGTTATGAATAAAGGATAATGATGTACGATAAATAATTATTAGACAGAGTAATTACGCTAATGGCAATGTTGTTATTCAAATTTTGCATTAAAAAAATGCATTTGTACAAAAGCTGAATTGGAATATATTTGTTAAATAATATTTATTAAAGACATTAAAATCATTCACAAAGTAAATCAATTAACTACCCTAAAAACATATAGATAAATAGCTCATAATGATCAACAACAAAATATGATTAAACCGCTAAAAACCATACCATGTTTATTGAAAAATAATTATACTGTAATATAATTTTGATTCTCATGTTTTGACCTCCTTTAATCTCTAGTTATTACAGAGAATACAGATGAATGATAGATGCCGATCCGGATTACAACCATGAGGAGAGCCCAATACCTCTTTCATACCACCTCAGGGAACAAAATAACCGGTATCGCATCGCATTTTGCGATCCACTTTGGGGGGTTTTGCTAACCATTTAACACTATCGGTTCGTATTAATGCTAGCCAAGATTTTCCATAAGACAAATCTATTTTCTAAAATCGGTAACAAAAAATTTACGTTACCAATGCTTTATACACATTCGCGTAATTAAAATGAATTTACACCCCCGCTTTTAAATGGTCGGTGCTCGTGAAAAACCCGATGGTTTCGGTGATACGACGATCGACAGAAAATGGTTTCGAGGGTCCAATTTTTTCGCTCAGAATATCGTCATAAAATGTCAACATTACGAATTATTAAATGAGTGAATGTCCCGAA
>JAOTQE010128497.1:0-12231 GCA_025631205.1 Nesometra sesokonis
CTCTTCTCACAGATGAATATCCTTTTATATTATACAATGAATCACTATATGTTTCATTTAGCCATGTTTCCGTAATATCAATTTGGTATAAAAGTTCTAAAAATAGTTTAAAGAGATACCCATTATAGGATTGGCTTATTTTAAAGATGTCTACATAAATTTGCATTCTAAAGTTTTGAAATACAATGTTACTTTAATGGACCTACGTACGCGAAAGTTAATTTAAGACTTTATTGATGGATTTTCATGTAATTTTAAAAGTAATAAACAGTACCATATTAGTTTTTAAATTATCATTGGATTATACATCTGCTATGATTCTATTATTTTAATAGGCCCTGTTGTAAGTTAGTGTTATTTCTCACTTTTTATAAAGGTTTCCATTACATGATCATCTTACAATTGAAAAAAAAACTAATATAGTATTGGAAATGACTTAAATGAAAACAATTCTATCAATTATTACTCATTCACTAATTGAGATGTTAGAAATTGACAGATAGGCCTATAATCATGATAATTGTGAATTATTTTTTGATCTTACAGGTGTGAATTTGTGAGATATTGTTTTAAAATGAAGGCACATAATCCGTCGTTATTACACACCGCCTGGGGCTGACCAAGACTGGCTACACAAAAGCGGTTTTACGCTATGAACCTTGTACCAAATGTTGTATTTGGTAAATCGAAAGGTACGGTACCGTAAAAACATGGTTGAATATAAATATATTTCTTAATAAGTATAATAATATCAGATTATCAGATATCAGATAATATCAGATTAATAATATATATATATAGATAATATCAGATTATCTCTATGTCTGTAGTCGAAACATATCATAAACTCTATTGATAGAACCGACTTTTATTCTTCTACTAGGAGGTGTTTACTTGATTATGTCAAGCTCTTCTATAGGCCTGCCTCCTCAAGAAACTCAAATTGTTGAATTGATATAATTTCTTTTTGCTGTGTTTGTTATCTGTTTTGTATTTTCAATATTCATAAATGTATTTACTAGGTATAGGCCTAGGCCTAATTATTCTAGAATTTATTAGTTCTGTAGAATTAATCTATCTTAACAACAATCAATATTATTTTGAAATAATTTGCCGAGCCCAACTTTTTTTTTATCATTGCCGCATATTCCATGGTCAAGATACAGATGCAAATAGGATACGGTAGCTATATTGTTCATACCTCATTTTTAATACCCGTTATATTTTGATTTATAATTTAAAATTAGGCCTACGTAGGCATAGTTCCGAAAATCGAATTAGGCCTGATAGAGCTTCTTTAAAACTATTATGAGGTTGTATGGACGTTGGCGTTTTGAAAGGGCATGAATTCTGTATTGAATACCGGGAGTTGGTTGCGGAGGCCGTACTAGTGCTGTATTCGTTCGGAAGCGTTAGGCATCAGAATTTTTATTTTATTCTTGTAGGTTTTTATTAAGTAAACATGTACAAACGTCAACGGACCCTACAAAAAGTAATTTCATATTACTAAACCATTAAGAACCCAACTTTCAAATATAGATACGCCTACAGTAAACGCTTCAAACTTTAGTTTCAACATTTTGTGTTTATTTTTACCTTGGAAATTTTAAAAGAAACCTTTGGCTTAATTAAGGTTGAGTAAGATTTTGATTCACCAATTAAAGTTCCAATGGTCCAAACTTTTGATTCTAGCTTGAATAATTCGTATTATTTAGGCCTCTTGAAAACTTCTTTATATTTATGTTGATTTGATATAGGCCTACTTATTAAAAAAGAACAAACGTAATCGGAACACTATTTTGGGTTAATCAGAACTATAGTAATAAACCAGAGTAGAAATGAAGTTCAATTTGTGTTATATAGGCCTCTTGCCTCTTGCAAACCTCTTAATATTTATACTGATTTGATAGACTTATGCCTATTAAAAAAGATAAAATATAATCGGAACATTATTTTAGGTTAATCAGAACAAGAAATGAAGTTCAAGCCGGCATATGAATAATAATAGGCTAACTCGTTTAAGGATACATACCGTACCAAAGCGCCGACATAAGGCCTATACATGTAAAGATATCAAGCCCTAGGCCTAATAAATAAAAATAGGCTTATATTATTACCGTATTCTAACAATAAAATATAACGATAAAATAGTTAACAATAGCCTACAATATTACGGTACAAATTCATTCCTGAAATATTTTTATTTCATTTAGGCTTATACAAAATAACTTTTATAGGAACCGCTGTTGTACTATGGAAACATTCGATATTGTACTTGGTGTTGGCTTGATGATATCTTTCGACATAGGCCTATGGATATTTATTATTTTGTTAATGTTAAATCAAACTTATTTCATGCCTAAAATGAAACTAGTTTTATTATTTTTTTTTCAATGAAATTGATCTTTCTACAGATAAAAATGTTATATTAAAAATTAAATTAGATCTTAGGCCTAAATTAAAAGCGAACACTAATGTTAACTACGGCCAGCTCATTTAATCTCATAATTTAGTTGTTTTTGTCCATATAAAAGTCAACTTCAACAATGTGTGTTTACATAGATGTCTCGAGACATTTGACATTTATGACTTAATATTACGTCAGCAAAAATATTAAACGGGACGTGAAATTAACAATGATGCAACAAAAACACGACATTCTATTAAAACTATATCGAATTTCATATGAAGATATAATTTAATAGATTTATTATCAATATAATATAGGTTATTAACTTGCGTTTTTTTTCTTCATCTTGATATGTTGTTAGTAAATACTTTGTGCACCATTTATTTAATTACTCCAGCTTGCTACCATTACCGTCCTCATAAACCTATTTTGTGACACTTACCGACATGAATGCAATCGAAAATCAAGGTGGATTCATAAGCTGCTGGCATAATCTAGACCTCCTACCTAAGCTAAACTTCAAAGAGGTCTAAAACGAGACCTACTAATTATTTAAACTATTATATTTAGAAAAAAAATCTTTATTAAAATACTGTAGGCCTAAGTGAACTACCTGGTTACTCTGGTACCGATGAATTGGTTTCTATCATTAGGCCACCAGTAGTTAATCATAGTGATCGACCTATAGGCCTATATTGTTATACCTAATCCATACGTGTGTGCATTTTTTTATTTATTTTTTCCATTTATCAGTTCATAGTTGTAAGTCGCATAGTGCTATGTTTTGTTCAATAGACTATAGGTATTGTAAATTCATAAACTTCGCTCGCAATAATCACTATATAATTCAAGACATTATTTATTTTAACATTAAACATGTTACTTTAACTTAGAAATAAAATACATCGATTAAAGTCTACAGAGAACATTAAAAGTGTTTTCATAGGGGTGTGAATTTGAAGCATTGCTGTTTTATTTGGTAGCAGGGAACGTGCAATTTCACTGTTCTGCTACGGCGGCAATGTTCACTCTAGCCAATACCTTCAACACATTAAACCTTAAGCAAAATATGATATATCTTTATAAATAATTATTATTAGCATTGTAAAAGGAGACGGTGTTAGATTTTTTTTTCGTTTTGGTCTACTATAGCTGTTTTGTCTTTGATGTACCGCTAATGTTTCTAAATTACTTGCATATGTATCACAATGTATGTTAATTAACCTGTACAACTAATTAGGCAACATAATCACTTATTTCAGCATATTATACAACTCGTTAGGAAGTACATTACTTTTTCTTGACAGAAGGACACTAGGCCCATAGTCCTATATAGATAACTTCCTCAAAGATCTTCATTAACTATTTCCCCAAAGGCATTTATTTTACGTACATCATTTCGCCTTTCCTAGTCGGTGGTTCGCTCTTGATCCAGAGGTAATTTACGGTAGGCCGTTAATTGGTGTCTTTGTATGGGCCTTTGAGGAAGCGCCTAGTTAGTGTGTCTTCACTATTTCAATATTCAAAGCTAAGTCAAACATTCCGTTTGTTTCGTTGGCTGATTGCTATCACGTGACCGTTAGTGAATGATAAACATAGGAAGAATACACTGAACTCTATGAACTAATACTGACCAATACTGATCATAAGGGGGACAACCCGTCAACCAAATCGTCTGCATTCGGACTTAATTCGTCACTAGATGGACATTTTGATTTCGCAATAAACCCACCTCGAAAATTTGGAAGAATAAACAATTTCAACTTTGGACATATCAGGTATCCCATGCTGGCACACGTGCAAAATAGAGGATAAGAATGCAGTTACTCGGGCAACCTGACCACTGTTAGTTACGGTAAAACCGGCAGAGCGAATTAAATTTAAAGATTCGCTTAATTAGTGTCTAGTTTAACGCATACGAACATCATACGGGATAAAATGCAACAGTTTGAGACTAAAATACCGAACCCCCAGTTGGATGGGCTGCAACATCCAGTGTCGAAGCCGTTTCACTCTTATGGCGCATTTTACGAGAGCCCAGGCAACAATAATACTCATCTACCGTTACCTTCCAACGGCAGTTACGTAGGGTTTGTTGGCACCTTTCCCTATCATGGAAGCGGTTCATGTGCATCGGCACCGTCGATACCAGCATACACGTCAACGGAACCCGGACCCTGGCCACTACACCATTCCGATAAAAATCATACGTTCCCTCATTTTAACTATCACCAATCGCATTATAACTCTGGGCCTGGTTTTGCTTCACCACCCATGGGACAAAACGAACTATCGCATATGAAGAGTCAATTTCATTCCATATCTCACTCGCCAATCCAGTCGGCAGCTGTACGAAGTGGTCATACTTTACAAGGTAATAAAATTGCTACTATTATTGTAATCAAAACGAATTAGTCGTGGCGTATTTTAAGCGGTTTTTGTAGTAAATCTAATAAACGTAAAACTAGAAAAAAATACAGATTCATATAACATGGGGTTATAAAGGTTTAACTATAAAATACAAACGGACTATTTTGTTACAATTATATCAGTCTTATTTTTACGTTGATCGTGAAACACTTTACGGAGTTACTCATGCATCTAGAGAGTATTCGTAAGTTCTTCTCCCTTTACATGTTTGTTTTTTTCATGATTTACCTTATTTGTATTTTAGTTATTAAACAATAGGCTAGTTTTTTTATTGTTTAAATTTCATTTAGATAGGATAATTAGCATTCAACTGAGGGTACCATCTACTATTAAAACAATCACTTCAACGGTAACTTGATGTAACATGCTATAGGCCTAAAATGGATGTTAAAAATGAGATAAATGACGTCCTTCTTTAAATTTTCGATTTTTTTTTGTTCATCATCGCAATGACGGAATTGTGCTATTAATATCCGATGATAACGAATAGGCTATAGTTAATTATAAAAAAAAAATAAAATCGCTAATCGAATGCTTCGTTTTAATATTACATTATATAGTAATGATATTTATTTTCTTTTTAAGAGTAGGCATACAATTCTTTAAACCTCGATATTTTATGCGGTTAATAGGCCTATTTTTAAAAATAATACAATATTGTTGTCATAGGCCTAGAATAAACTACGGTACTACTATACTAGTAGGCATATTCTATAACTTAAAGTGTTTAAAATATCAAATTCTTTAGGCATAGACCTATGATAATGCAGCCTACGTAAAACAAATTATAAAGAAAGACTTTCATCCATTAGGCCTAAAAGTGTTAAAATCACGAATTAATCAAACGTAAAAAAAAAAAACAATTATACTAGGCTATAGGATATTTTATTATGGCTATGAGTATTTAACGAATTTCTTTCTCAGTATTGAAACAACGGGATCAATAGTTGACGACAAAATAAACTTGATATTTTTTTCTTAAATTACCGAATAAGGTTAGTTCTTGGTTAGTAACTATTGAAGCAAAAACAAATTTTAGACCTATTGGATGTGTAATATTAATTTATATACACATGCATATGCTATGTGTTTCTTGTCACACATGGGGAAAAGACCCCAAGTAAGAAAGCATTATTGTACAAACGTAGTTTTCAAATCATTGTAGACACCACCACCGTACTCTTACGGTACACCTTCCAGGAAATGAATGTACTTTGAGGTTGTAGGCATAGGCCTAGGTCATAAAATTATAATAAGCATATAGCACGTTAACGAATTATGGCTAACATCTATCATTCATAAGCATTATATCATTAAATTTACTATATGAATGACTGAGGTAGTTCAATTTTAAGATAAAAAAATAAATAAATTAATGGAATAAGGAATCAAAGAACAAATAAATGAACGAACGAACATAGGCTTCTCTCATATTCACCTAATTTATGCAGGACAACAGTACAGCAATTATAGGTATGGCTTACAATTGTTTGTCATTCGTTTAGCAAGGAAGTATTCTCTCATTAAATAGAGAGATGAATGATTGGAGTACGGTAGTTAATGAAGAAATAGGCCTAGCCTAAATAAACAAAGAAATATGCCTACATGAATAAATAGAAGAACGGGCAGATAAAACGAATGAATGAACATATGTCTGTGTCATATCACATTATATGAAAGTTGACATTAAAAAATGATGATTAACATTCGTTATAATTTACCGTCCGTAATTAGCCCTATTGCCTCATTAAATATGCTATATTATATAGGCTATAATACGAATAGGCCTAACTGAAAAATGAACAAATATTAAATGAAAAAGGATAAAAAGAAGAATGGACAAATCAACCAACAAACGAAAGTAGGCCTCTCTCATATCCACATCATTGTAGTAGTATAATAATTAAAAGATTAATAACATTTTCGATTATCATTCGTTTAAATGACAAGCAATACTTATTTGATTTGTTTGAATGAATGAAATGAACAAATAAATAGCCTAAACAATAAAATAATGAACGAATCGAATAACGAACAAACAAAATGAATGAACATTGCCTATCTCATATCCAATTTAAAATACATTTGTATCATTTGTTTAGAAGTGCATCATATTTGTTTTCGAAATAAGCCCTCATAGGATTAAAAAACCAACACTTTGCCACAATATGGTATTGTTGTTCAATAATTGGTTATATACCATAAATAGGCCTATGTTCTTAAACTATTGTAAAGAAGTCAATTTTTAATTTTGGTACATTTTGAAATTACCGGTATAAGGTAGGCGTAAATATTGTTTTCAATTCAGTGCAACTGTTTCTTCACATCGTTGGAGATGAATACAAATGGTGTCATTAACCTCGTCTATTGTATAATATTGGCCATCTAAATAATAACAATATTGTTTATTATAGTATTCATTGCTTTTAGCAGTTACTTTCAATGTTATGGTGAAACTTAGTCTAAGTGTGTTAAATCCGGGAAGTATTTCAGTAGAATAGACAGCCGCCCCCTTTGATGTACTATAATAATCGGTAATAGAAAGCAATTTCGTATGCGTATCATTCCTCTATTGTTTCCTTCACAGATAATAGAGTGAGGTATGGTTTTCAGTTTTCATATTTTTCGTCTGACATTTTACCTAATGACCTTAGCATAGTGACCTAATGAGTGATGGTTGATTAGATTATTAAATTATGTTTTATTGGGTAATTTCATGACTTTTTATGGTACCGTACTGTATGTCTGCGTAGTCGTGATTTCGTATTTTAATTCAGATGTTTTTATTATTTGTTTTTCTTTCGATTCATACTAGATTTATGGATTATATCTATGCGGCAAAGACCAACTCACATTCGTATTAATGTTAATTTACGAACATAATTATGTTAATAGTTCTGATGCCGTAATTCCGTGTACATTGCTTTAAAAGGTAAAGACTCTTTTCATCATAGGGCCTACGACACTTATATCCGTGGTAAGAAACTAACTTTAGGGGAAGCTCTTCATATTTTGACTCAAAGCTCTTTGCAAATTAATTTTCTACCGTTTAAGGTAGCTTAAATGTTGTGTCGGTAATTAAGATAACAACGATCTCTAATGTAAGCATTGTAAGTACTGTAATAGACCTATATCCTACCGGAGTAAACAGATAGGCCTATCTATATTCTCTCCATATTCTCTATTTATTATAATAGGCTAACTTAATTAGATACGGTCCTTTCTTTTCTCTATGTGTAGACCTACCTTTTGTTTTAATTACGGTACAGGTCATAATGGTTCTGTAATTATATAGGCCTACTTATGCCTTGGAAGTTAATTCTGTATCAAGTTTCTATTGTGTTGACGACGTAAATATTGTTTTCTTTTATTCATTTAATTCCTTTCAATCTTTTATTATTTTACACCTATAACCAATCGTTATGCTACAGTACCCGTAGTTGGGGATAAACGTAGGCCTGGTAGGCCTAATCCGATTCTCAATCAGCACACGTACAAGTACTTTACGTGGACTCATATCGTTTGAGTGTACTGCACCGCAATGGACATTTGTTTGTTTTGATGAAGAACTAGAACAATTTAAACATTGGATTTATTTGTAGCAAAACATTTATGTTTGTCGATGAGGGGTTTGCAATAACTATTAAGATAGGCCTATACAGTAGACATGGCCTACTTAATGAATTATTAATAACAAAACAAGCATTAAATAGGATAGCAACAAAACTTCACAAAGTAAATTCAACACGTTGGTAAACATTAGTCTTGAATCAAAAATTAAAAAAATGTATGGCTAGGCCATTACCTAATATAATTATGACGATTAAAGAACGAATAGGCTATTAATAAATGAATCAATAACAGAATGGCTGGATAGACAAATGTATGTATGACTGAAGTGGTGAAATAAATAAATAACGAATAAGAAGAACGAACTTAGCCTAGCCTATACACATGAGTGAACGAACTCATGAATTGATGACGGATGATACAAATATGTGAATGAATAGATTGATAAAATATTGTTGCATGAATGGATGGATACATTCATGGAAAGCTAAAAATGAATAGGCCTAAGGTAAATGAATGAATTGAATTAGTAGTACGTGATACTTATTAGGACCATTTAAACTAAATGAAGAATAAAAACAACAATCTATACAATTTCGAAAGAGGCATAGGGCCTAGATAGATCTATCCATATAAACAATCCATGACCAACTACAAACATTATAATGGCCATTAGTATCCGTTCGTTATTAATTAATTATGACTAGGCCTAATGATTGTAATGTAATTAACCAAGTGAACCTAATTTGTTACCTGTGTCTTAACATAGGCCTATAAACACAAAGCACTACTCCTGGTGGTGCATTACAGGAATCAAGCCCGGGGCAATTTTACTTCCCATTGAAGGTTACATAGCCAATAGGATTTCCTATTTTTTTTATAGCTCCATGTTTGAACATACTAAATAAACACAATTTATATTTCTTTATAAATGTCAATGCCATTTCGATGTCATAGTCGTTCCTTCTGGTTTCTGTAGAAACAAAAATAAATAAAATTAATTGTAAGTAAATCAACAACTCACTTACGGTTAGGCCAATTATTTAGACAATGACTAACAGTGAGAATAATTTCAGAAAACCTTTTAGTTTCAGCTATTTATGGAAATTATGTAACACAATTCAAATGTCTGTTCCCTTCTCAGCTTAAAAAGCAATGGTTACTAAGTTATAATTTTTACAATAGGCCCTACATGATTTTATATCTCTCACTTTGTTAGGCTTCGAGATCTCAATTCTTGATGGTTAATTTGCTTGGTAGTGTTTGTCCTTCGTTTTGTTTTTCTTATAATCTTATGCTGTATGTTTTCCTATTATGTGCTTTACGTTTTTTTTAATGTTTGTTGTTGTGTTTATTTTTTCGGGCTGGCCCATCACAAGATCATTTCGATCTTTTTGGGACTTTGCCCTCGTTTCTTATGGTTTTTAGTAATACAATATCAATATTTGATGAAGTCAAGGAAGTTAATAGGCCTAAATGTTAGGCCTACTTTGAATTGAATTGAATTGGTAAACACAAAAACACTGATCATATCAGACAAATAAAACAAAACAAACTCATTATTAATTTATGATTGCACACATAATTAGGACCCATGGATAAGGCTATAGGCCTACTTTGCATCACTGTATTTGTTTACTTTAATATTAAAATAGTGATTGTATGCGCTTATTTAGGTATGTTCTACTGTACCGCCACTGTATATAGCCTGCATTTCCTAAACTTTGTTGATAACGGTACATTAACATAGGCCTAATGTTATTTAAGAAGTACTAAGCCTACAGGCCCTTTTCAAGTTTGTGTTTGCCTTAAGGTGGTCTATCTTTGTATGCTTGCCATATTTTTCACTTCGGATTTCGCTCAAATATTTCTTATAGCATGTAGATAGGCCTAGATCTTTGTACAGTAGGCCAGGCTGCATCAGTTGAGGAACGTTAAAAACAATATTTCAAATATAGTTCTGTTATGCAAACGGCTTTAAGTGAAAGTTGACAAATTTAAAAAAGAATGTGTAGTAGTAGGCTTAATGATTATACAAAGGTCTAATGGTATTGCAGTACAAGGGGTTTAACATATTGTTTCATGATATTGGAATAGTGTATATCACTACATTAATGGTGATTCCAATTCAGCCGTTTTCTTTGTCGGTAAGTCGGCAATCTTTTAACTCTCGAGCCCAAGGCCTTGTCTGTTGAAAACTGTATTCTCCGCCTGTGTAAGCCGTTTGCGAAATTTATATATTTGACAATTTTATCACCTTCTTGTTTAGTGAGGACATCCATGTTTGTATGTACATGTAATGTTCGTCGTTTTGTTCATTTCCGATCGCTTGCAGATTGTGTCGGGTTAGTAAAAAGCTTAGGCCTACTTAATTGCCACTAAATTGACCATCTTGTATCTTTAAGTACAGATTTGATAATGTGTGCTGTTTGTGTATCTTCGTGTACGGTGTATCTATCTCTAAAGTCCCCTTTATTTTTGTCATCACATTGTCAATTGATTGTTTTCTTATGTGAACGTTTTTTTATTTATTCATATGCCCAGTACGATCATTTCAATCTACTGACTTGTGGAAAACCAGCGTTATAGCGAATAAAATATTCAGTAACTCATTCTATTTTTCACTTGATCTGTTTATAACTGGAATGCGATAGGCCTATTAGTTTTCCAGTTTGTTAATTAAGCAGTTTTTTTTGTGGCAGCCGTATCATGTATAAGGTATTCAAATATCGCCTCTTTAGCTTTCATACTTAATTTTTAAGATGCCACTGTATACTAGACCCTATTAGTACTTCCAAATAAGCCTTAGGAATTAGGCCTAGGCCTATGCTATTAGTATTACAAATCACAATCGGTGTGTTTTTTTTAGTTTAGATAGTTTAGAGAGTATTATGGACATAATCCTAATAAAAACCGTAGCGATTAATAAAACAATGTCTTAGTTAAACAGGTTTTCTATTCCTGTAGTATAATAAAACGAAATAGTACCGTATTCATAGGTCTATTTATAAACATAGGCATAATTATGATATTTAGACTTTTGTAAATAACAGTTGTATTTACTTTTATTTTTGATTTTACGGTATAATTAAACAATAATGGACTTTCGGTTTTGTTCCTTTAATTTATCTTATTATGACGAAAGTTAAGCCTAGCCGTAGGCCTTTAATGAAAAAAAAAGGAATAGAGTACCGGTACTAGTAGAAGGCCTGAAGGTCGCATGGGCTGGCATAAGATTATGAAGTAAGACCAGTTGTATGACCAATGTTTATTGATTATATTAAGAAAATAGTCCAGTTTATTATAAAGACCACGGCGGTATCTTACCTCCAGAAACAATAGGTCTATCAAACTGTCTAAATAACGCCTTTAGCTCAATTCAGACTATCAAAATACTTTGATTAGACCTATACCCATATATGGTAATGATATATCCATGTATGGTATTCGTGTGATGTCATCATGACCAAATTTAGACATATCAAAGATTTTTGCCAACAAAAATTTGAGTCTGGACTGAGCTTTAGACTATTTATGCTAACCAAATTTGACCACAAAACGTCTTCAAAATCAGGGTCGGCATTTTTAAATTTTCGTTGACATTTCCTGAATTTTGTTAATAATAAATAATAATAATAAATACATACAATTATCTAGGAAATTGTAAAAAAATACAATTCATGAAGGTTAGCCTAAGAAATATAGGCTTAGGCCAACTTAAAGATTAAAAAAATACATACCTATGAAAAAAACAGTCGATTTATGGAAAAAAACAGTAACAGCCGCCCAGTTAGGCCTAAAAAAAATAATAATATACTATA
>JAOTQE010128508.1:0-12230 GCA_025631205.1 Nesometra sesokonis
CTACTGTTACGTTTAACAATTATTAAATTTTGCAATATATGGCCGTCTTTCGTTTTCATGGGCATGGCCCAATTCCGGAACGGGTATTATTTGTCATATGACAAAATTATCTTTTTGTGTTTATAAATAACAACATGTACGCCTACAGATGTTTTCGTCTTTAATCATAGTACGCCTTATTGTTATTTATTTACTACAATAAAGGTCCAAATCCGTGTACCAACAACCCATGTCAAAATGGAGGAGTTTGTACCGCTGCTGCTGGTTCCTGTACTGCCTTCACCTGTACTTGTTCGTCTTGTTTTACTGGAACATTATGTGAAACAGGTAAAAGTAGTCATGTTAAATATTTGCCAAAGTTGTTTCAGAAATTTAAATTTTCAGTGTTGTGTTTGTGTGTATGTTTGCTTTAAAATATCAATATCAAAATATTGCCACCAACACTGAGAGATTACGGTATGTTTAGTGAATAAAAACCTTCGTAACTCTGAATAGATGTTGTGGTTGCAATAAACTGAGGAAATCCGAATACACAGTATATAGTAATCAAGAATATTATTTACCTTGTGTTTAACAAGTGGAAGTCCGTATGTAATGGATCTTTTTTGGTAAGTTCGACAAAGTTAGAAGGTGCTTGATTTATTGCTCAACAATTTATAGAAATGAGTTTTAGAAAGACGTAATGAACTATCTGAAATATGTGATAACATCATAGATTTATTATTACGGCTAGATGGTGAACTTCCACAGAATAGATAGCCCAAAGTTCAATTCCATGTATGTGCCTACTATTCCGGAATCCAACCAATCAAATCGTTTTACGTTCTAAGGCTGTTGCTACGTCGAAATTGCGCGCGAGCAATCTTTTATAGAAGTTCTAAATTTATCAATAAATGCAAGTAAATTTAATCCAAATCTATAGACATTGACAACATAAAATATGTGTGACAGATGTAAATAATTTTTATAACAAAAAAATGTTAAAATTACAATAATTGTAAAACAGTTATGATTATAACTTACATGTTTGTGACGGAGGCTGAAAAATCAAAATAGTAGGCGCCTAAATGGACTGCCATTTTTACAGTGTTAAGACCACCATCTAGCCGTAAATAATAAATCTATGGATAGAGTACAGTATAGTCTCCAATGAGACTCGAACATGCACGTGAATATAATTCGGTGGATTCACAATGCGGTGCGCCACCTATCGGGTGCTACGGACAGGCCGATTTTCAACATCGCGGCTGCCTTTGACAGTGTGGCAGCATTCAGATGCTGCTGAAATGAAAACCATGGCACAAACAGAGGAAGAATTATACGAAAATGGTCTAAATATAGAAAGGAAACATACAAGTCAGCTATCACTGAACAATAGAGTTAAGTTTTGGAAGGACATAACGAACAGTCAGAAACTTGTAAAATGTTTTAGGGTTACAAGACTAAGGTTCACCCACTCAGCTCGACAATAAGTTGAGTACAAAAAAAATTGTAACCGACAGACACAAACTTAAAATAAATGTGCTTGGGAAACAACAATTTGTTTACAGTATGTCTGAAAGCATACTCCAAGCAATGAGATTCACGCAATCGTGACATGATTCAATATTTCGACATAAATTATGTTATCATAAATTATGTTATTCCTGATGTGTATGCATTATGTTTTCTTACTTCAAGTTGATTAGTGGACATTTCGGATTTTGTTTGTGTCTTCACTCAAATTAATGCATCTCAAATATTAAGGGTTCTAAAGTATGCCAGTTTACATCATTCATTAGATGTTTCATTGTAATCCTGTACAGTAATAAATGTTTACATTTCATAAACGCTATTATGGAATTGTCTCAGAATATCATCTAATCATCATCAACATCATCATCGTCATGCAATCGCCATTTCTGTCGCCATCGTCATTATTATTATCCATGGTTTCCCATAGTGTATAGTACCTACCTTTAAACCTGTTAACTTTATTCGTCATTTGTAATCTTTTTTAATATGTAAGCAACATTTATATTAATGTTCTTTATTTTACCATCAGTTCTTTCAAATTCATGTTCACACCATGCGTATCGGAATGGCACTGTTTGTAATGCCATTCCTAGTTTCTGTACACCTATACTTATTGATGAAATTTAATTATTGTAGGGGTGATTTAAAATGTTAAAATGTATTTGAAATCTGAAGGCAAAATGTCAGGCAGAGTTATTACTCAATATTTCTGTCCCATGGTCTTATGTATATATTCACCAAGCCTAAGACATACTTGTGTTATCAGGAATTATTATTATTATTATAAGCTGACTATAATTGTCTTAATAATTGTAATTAGTTCAGCGTTTAGCGTTTATCAAAAATTAAAATTAAAGTTTTATTGTTTTTATTTTAGTAACTCTTTTTACTGAATTCTCAACAATTTTATTTTTTATCTTATCTCCTAAATTTCTATACTGGAACATTCTGCCAAGCACGTGAGGCAGATTTGCTGTAGTAAAACATGTTCATTGTATTTACCATGTGCTGTATTTATTTTGAATAAACTGTATTTACAGAGGGTAGACCAAAATTATGGTAATCTGACAATCAATGGGCCCTCAAAACAATACACAACAAAAATATTTAACATAAATAACAAACAATTGAAATATAAAAAGCCACTCCTTAGTACCATTGCACATTGTCATATGTGGCGATTAGCAAAAAAAGTAAAATATTTTCCAGTTTAATTTAGAATTACAGATATGCTTTTAATTAATTCAAGTGTAATTTAGTGTTTCTGTGTGTCTGCCATATTATACTGTAATGCTGCATTTGTCATGTTGATTTACATGTAAATTATTGCTTTTATTGCTATTATTGTTTTTTTT
This sequence comes from Nesometra sesokonis, assembly GCA_025631205.1. Taxonomy (NCBI): domain Eukaryota; kingdom Metazoa; phylum Echinodermata; class Crinoidea; order Comatulida; family Antedonidae; genus Nesometra; species Nesometra sesokonis. The sequence continues at coordinate 2,871 of JAOTQE010128508.1, forward strand.
TGAGTCAGTTTAGAAATAAACATTACTTTAATTATAAACTTGTTTGTTTTACATAAAAAGCTGTTTGCAGTGCTTTATATGTGTCTGTCATACAATAATGCTGCATAACAAATTTGTTGCTTTCCTTGTTAATCTTGCTTTTAGCTCAAGGAGCTTGTGATGGTAACTTATGTCAGAATGGAGGAGTTTGTAGCCCTGTATCTAGTTCCTGTACTACTCACACTTGTACTTTTCTAGCATGTTACTCCGGTTCATTCTGTAAAACGGGTACCAACGGTTTAAATAAAATAATTAATTTTTCATGAACAACTTCATATAGACAATCTTCAGTTGCTTTACTTTGATTTATACCTACAGATGTTGGTTTTAGTTACATTGATTTATGTAACTTTTTACATTGCTTTAAGTCTGTTTGCTATTTTATTTTTTTATAGAGAAATACTCCTTGTGTCCTAACCTTGTTGGTGGGTGATTTTAATATTTACATGGATAATCCGAATAATACACACACTTTTAAATTCCTTGATTTACTTCATTCTTTTAATCTCTGTCAGTTGCTTAACATTCCGACTCACAAACATGGTCATACACTTGATCTTGTCATCACAAACAACCCTAACATTATCAAATATTCGCATGCCCATGACTAACCATTATCAGATCACTTTTTTCTTTATGTTACGCTTAACGCTCTCAAACCACCACTCTATAAGAACGTTGTATCATTTCGTAAGTTCGACAACATTAATATCAAGACCCTTAATCAGGAAATTTCTCAATGCCTTTCACATTTCAGTAGCGAAACTGATGTTAATACTATCATCAGTGAATATAACAACACACTCACATCACTTAGAGATAAACTAGCCCCTCTTAAAACCAAGACTATTTCCAATCGTTCATCACCTTCTTGGTTTAATGGTGTTTGTCGTAAAGTCAAACAGACACGCCGTAGAAGTGAACGGAAATGGCTGGAATCCAGAGCTCAAACGTGACCTAGTTGAATACAAGACTACGTGTAATCTTTATCATTGTACTCTTGTTGAGCCCCGTGCCACTTACCTCCAGTCTAAGATTGACGGATGTGGTAGCGATCAACGAGATATTTTTAAGATTGCTAATAAGCTCTTGGGTAGAACGACTGAAGTAGTTCTTCCAGCTTCTTCCAGCCTGCTTAACTTGCCAAACGATTTCAATTCATCTTTTACAAATAAAATCAAACGTCTACGTCAAAGAATTTTATCTCAACTAGAATTAAGTAATACACTCTCTGTAAACATTACAACACACACCAATAGTTCATTTTTTAGCTTTAAATTGGTCACTGACATGGATGTTTCTTATTTTATTAGGTCTATGCCACCACTATCATGTGATCTGGACCCATTTACCACTAGCAATATTGTTTTATACAGCTATTCACTTTGTGTGTGTGTATGTCTGCCATAAAAAATGCATTTTTCTATTGTTGCTTTCCATGTAAATATTGCTTTTAGCTAAAATTGCTTGCGATAATCACATAATATATGTCAGAATGCTATTCTGGATTATTTTGTGAAATCAATACAAATATTAGCCATCTCACGGTTTCAATTGCGCATGTACATGATTAAGGTCAAGTCATAAAATGATGCGCGGCAATTATATTTTTTTCAATAATCCGCGCGTCGTTTTATGACTTGACCTTAATCATGCACATGCGCAGTTGAAACCGTGAAATGGTTTATTGTGCATTTCTTTCACCACTGCTTTTTTGCAATAACATTGGATTATATTGCAGAAGAAACAACATATAACAATTATTCCGGTTTTGTTGTCATTGTGTTTATGTTTGCTGTACAGTAGCAATGTATAAATTTATTGGCCAACATTTTATTCAGTTTTATTCTGTGGGACGGGTACAATTGTTATAACTGACAAATTTTTCGTTTTGTGTTTATCAACAACAGGTAGGCATACAGATGTTTTGTATATATGTATTTACAACTAAGTCTTCTTTCTATTCATTTACTCAAAATTCAAAATTCGTGTACCAACCACTTTTCGTAAGCAGAAACATTTCGTACCTCTCGTAATCGACCATCTCTCGTATCGTAAGCAGATGTGAACACTTTTTGGAATTACAATTTGTATTTTTGGATGATAATTGACATACTATAAATGGCCACTCCGGATTGTTTTTGTGAATTATTTGACAAGAAATACTTTTCTATACTACAAAACAAAAATATTAGAGGCTCTTGGCATTGAGAAAGCCATGAAATGTTGGACATTGATCGTATACATGACATTACAAAGTTATTCCACATGTACTTATGTTTCATTCTGTGAAACGGGTATTATTTGTTAAATGACAAAATTATTTTTTTGTGTTTATCAATAACAAGTACCTTATTTTTTATTTATCTACAATAAAGTTCAAAGTCCGTGTACCAACAACTTATGTCAGAATGGGGGAGTTTGTAACGCTGTTGCTGGTTCCTGTACTGACTACACCTGTACCTGCCCATCATGTTTTTCTGGAACATTCTGTCAAACAGGTAAAAGCAGTCATGTTAAATATCTGCAAAAGTTGTCGCTGAAATTTGATATTCTAAATGTTGTGTTTGTGTGTATTTGCTTTAAAATACCAATGTATTGTTTTATTGTGCTGTGTCTGAATGTTTGCATTTAGCTCAAGTTCCTTGCGATGGTCACATGTGTCAGAATGGAGGAGCTTGTAACCCTGTTGCCGGTTCCTGTACTGCTTATACCTGTACTTGTCCGTCTTGTTTTTCTGGTGCATTTTGTGAAACAGGTATAAATGTTCTACATTTACGTAACCATTGATATTTTGTGATAAGATTGGATTATATTACAGAATTAACAATGTATAATAATTAAACTGATAACTTTGACAGCTGGTTTAGTTTTGATATGTCTGTGTGTGTGTTTGCTTTAAAATAGCAAGGTATTGTTGTTATCGTTGTTCTCTGTCTGCATGTTTGCATTTAGCTCAAAATGCTTGCGATGGTCACATGTGTCAGAACGGAGGAACTTGTAATCCTGTTGCCGGTTCCTGTACTGCTTTTACCTGTACCTGTCCATCTTGTTTTTTTGGAGCATTCTGTGAAACAGCATATTTTGCGTTTTTGTCAACATTGCTTTGTTGTGATAAGATTGAATTATGTTACAGAAGAAACAATGTATAATAAATAAAATAATACGTTGACAGCTGGTTTTGCTGGTTTAGTTTTGCTGTGTTTGTGTGTATGTTTGCTGTAAAATATCAATGTATTGTTTTATTGTTGTTCTTCTTTCTGCATGTTTAAATTTAGCTCAAGTTGCTTGCGATAGTCACATGTGTCAGAATGGAGGAGCTTGTAACGCTGTTGCTGGTTCTTGTACTGCTTATACTGTACATGTACTTGTTCGTCTTGTTTTTTTGAGAGCGTTCTGTGAAACAAGTATAAGTATTGTGCATTTCTGTCAACATTGATTTTCTTGGCATATGCCTGGAATAGCGTAGTAGATGCTAGTTTAATTACTCAACATCATTTAATGATGTTGAGTAATTAAACTAGCATTTGGGTTTTTTCGCTTTAATATTTGTGTTTATGTTTGCCGCAAAATACATCTGTAAACGTTCTATAAAATTCAGACCATTGATTTAAACAGTTAGCATGTATGATTAAAATAGATAGTGAATAAAAACATTTAATTGACTAGTACAAGACGCATATGGTAATCACTTATGTTAGAATAGAGCAGATTGTAATGCTATTGCTGGTTCCTGTACTGCTTATACATGTATCTGTCCAACATGGTTTTTTCCGGAACATTCTGTGAATTAGGTGAACATCATTAATGAGTCCGAAATCACGTGAATGTGTATTTCATGCTTTAAATATACCTGTTGTAGAACAAAGTGCTTGCTATAAACACTTTCGTCAGAACACGGGTAGTAACATCTTTTGCTGAGTTGTATACTGCTATACTTGTAGATATTCTTCAATGCATTTTTGAACACTATGTGAAATAGTTATAATGAAGTTTATCAGTGAAACCCATACATTTTTAAAATGCTTGCTTACTTTAAGGAAGCTAAAGGTATTTTCAGACTTAAGGATTATAGTGTAAAAAACGCGATGTACAATTGTTTGTATTAGAGCAGCAGATTAGATTTAGCCACTGAGATCTTATTATAATTGTATGAAAACTTACATCGTTGATAAAAACATGATTTTAACTTGTTGTGGCGCTGTAGCTTGGTGGTTATCGTGCTTGCCTACCAATCCCGAAGTCGTGGGTTCAATTTTAACCAGGCGCTAGAATTATTCTCACAACAAGGCCACTGCCTAAGCCTCGTAATGAGTCTTAGTTTATAAGCATGGTAGTTTATCCATCCTCTAATAGGCGTTTATTGCTGTTTGATGTGGATGAATTTAAAACAAACCTGATGTTGAATAATAATTCTCACAATATTTATTAATGGCTACATTATATTTCTCTATATTATTAATGTTTTGACGCTACAGATATTGGTGTACATCATCTTCAAAATGATTTCTCTGCATAAGCATACTTAAACTCTATTGAATTATAACTCAGTTGGTGGCTAAATATATTCTATATACTTTCCATGTTTCTGTGTTACAGATGTTGATGTACATTATCTTCAAAATGATTTCACATTTGCATTACCTGAATTCAGAACTAATCTAGTACTTGATTGATGGAAATTATTATGTTAATGTTTCTATGCTAATGATGTTCATGTACAGCATTTTCATCGAGATGTTTTCATCTGTGCATTAGTTGACTTAAAATTTAGTTCTGAACTTAAATGATGGCTAAATATGTTTTTTTTTGTATATTTTGGCTTCTGTGTTTACACACTGATGTACATCATCATCAAAATGGTTTTATCTTTTGAAAAAACTGCTTCAGAATTAGTTTAGAACTCAATTGTTGATGGTTAAAATTTCTATATATTTCCTTTTTCTTTGCTTCAGACATGTGAACCACACCATCCTTAATATGTTTTCATCTCTTCATTAGCTGACTTAAGAATTAGTTTAAGATTCGGTTGATGGATAGATATATTCTACTTCATTCTATTCAACGGGTACCATTTTTTTAATGTCAAAAGTTTCAATAACAGGTAGGCTTACAGATGTATCGGTCTCTAAACATTTATAACGTTGTCTTTTTATTTACTAAAATAAAGGTGTGAATGCGTGTGCCAACAACTTATGTCAGAATGGAGGAGTTTGTAACGCTGTTGCTGGTTCCTGTACTGACTATACCTGTACCTGCCCATCATGTTTTTCTGGAACATTCTGTCAAACAGGTAAATGCAGTCATGTTAAATATCTGCAAAAGTTGTGTTACAGATGTTGATGTACATTATCTTCAAAATAATTGCATATTTACACTACTTGAATTCAGAATTAATTAGAAGTTGATTGATGGAAATTATCATTTTAATGTTTCTATGCTAATGATGCTGGGGTACAGCATCGTCATCAAAATGCTTTAATCAATGCATTAGCTGACTTAAGAATTAGTTTTGAATAAATGATGCCTAAATATGTTTCTCTATATTTTGGCTTCCTTTTTACACACTGATGTACATCATCATTATGATTTTATGTTTTGCATAAACTGTTTCAGAATTAGTTTAGAACTCAACTGTTGATCAGGGCCGGGATTGCGATTTAGGGGAGGGGGCTTAAATCGCGATTTGGTTTTGAAACAAAAAAAAATCCTCGGATTAACACGTTCTAATATCCTCCTTCTATGAGCCCCTACGTACAGTTCCGGGGTGTCTATTTTTACAAGTCGAATTGTCATTTCGACCCCCAAAAAAATTTCGGGCCAATTTTAGGAGTGGGGTGTTAAGCCTGATAAGCCCCCTTTAAATCCGTCACTGTTGATGATTACGATTTCTATATATTCCCTATGTTTCTTTGCTTCTGACACTGATGTGAACTACATCATCTTTAGAATGTTTTCATCTCTGCATTAGCTGACTTAGGAATTAGTTTAAGACTCGGTTGATGGCTATATATATTCTGTTTCATTCTGTGGAACGGGCACCATTTTGTAAATTTCAAAATTATAAATAACAGGTAGGTTTACAGATGTACTGGTCTCTAAACATTTATAACGTCTTCTTTTTATTTATTTACTAAAATAAAGGTGCGAATGCGTGTGCAAACAACTTATGTCAGAATGGGGGAGCTTGTAACGCTGTTGCTGGTTCCTGTACTGCCTACACCTGTACCTGTCAATCATGTTTTTCTGGAACATTCTGTGAAACAGGTAAAAGCAGTCATGTTAAATATCTGCAAAAGTTGTTGCTGAAATTTGATATTCTAAATGTTGTGTTTGTGTGTATTTGCTTTAAAATATCAATATACTGTTTTATTGTGCTGTGTCTGCATGTTTGCATTTAGCTCTAGCCCCCTGTGATGGTCACATGTGTCAGAATGGAGGAGCTTGTAACCCTGTTGCCGGTTCCTGTACTGCGTGTACCTGTCCGTCATTGTTTTTCTGGAGCATTTTGTGAAACTGGTACAAATATTCTGCATTTATGTCACGATTGAATTATATTACAGAAGAAACAATTTATAATAAATAAAATAATACGTTGACAGCTGGTTTAGTTTTGCTGTGTTTGTGTGTATGTTTGCTGTAAAATATCAATGTATTGTTTTATTGTTGTTCTGTGTCTGCATGTTTGCATTTAGCTCAAGTTTCTTGCGATAGTCACATGTGTCAGAATGGATGAGCTTGTAACGCTGTAGCTGGTTCTTGTACTGCTTATACTATACATGTACTTGTTCGTCTTGTTTTTTTGGAGCGTTCTGTGAAACAAGTATAAGTATTGTGCATTTCTGTCAACATTGATTTTCTTGGCATATGCCTGGAATAACGTAGTAAAAATTATGTTGAATAATTAAACTAGCATTTGGTTTTTTTCGCTTTAATATTTGTTTATGTTTGCCGCAAACTACATCTGTAAATGCCAACATATCAATCTTGGTCGTCGCATGAAATTGAGACCATTGATTTAAATAGTTAGCATGTATGATTAAAAATAGATAGTGAATAAAAATATTTAATGTACTAGTACAAGACGCATGTAGTAATCACTTATGTTAGAATAGAGCAGATTGTAATGCTATTGCTGGTTCCTGTACGGCTTATACATATATCTGTCAAACATGGTTTTTCATCATTATGATTTTATGTTTTGCATATACTGTTTCAGAATTAGTTTAGAACTCAACTGTTGATCAGGGCCGGGATTGCGATTTAGGGGGAAGGGCTTAAATCGCGATTTGGTTTTGAAACCAAAGAAAAACTTCCTTGGATTAACACGTTCTAATATCCTCTTTCTAGGAACCCCTACGTACAGTTGCGGGGTGTCTATTTTTACAAGTCGATTTGCCATTTCGGCCCCAAAAAAAATTCGGGCCAATTTTAGGATGGGGGTTTTAAGCCTGATAAGCCCCCTTTAAACCCGTCACTGTTGATGGTTACGATTTCTATATATTCCCTATGTTTGTTTGCTTCTGACACTGATGTGAACTACATCATCTTTAGAATGTTTTCATCTCTGCATTAGCTGACTTAGGAATTAGTTTAAGACTCGGTTGATGGCTATATATATTCTGTTTCATTCTGTGGAACGGGCACCATTTTGTAAATTTCAAAATTATAAATAACAGGTAGGTTTACAGATGTACTGGTCTCTAAACATTTATAACGTCTTCTTTTTATTTATTTACTAAAATAAAGGTGCGAATGCGTGTGCAAACAACTTATGTCAGAATGGGGGAGCTTGTAACGCTGTTGCTGGTTCCTGTACTGCCTACACCTGTACCTGTCAATCATGTTTTTCTGGAACATTCTGTGAAACAGGTAAAAGCAGTCATGTTAAATATCTGCAAAAGTTGTTGCTGAAATTTGATATTCTAAATGTTGTGTTTGTGTGTATTTGCTTTAAAATATCAATATACTGTTTTATTGTGCTGTGTCTGCATGTTTGCATTTAGCTCTAGCCCCCTGTGATGGTCACATGTGTCAGAATGGAGGAGCTTGTAACCCTGTTGCCGGTTCCTGTACTGCGTGTACCTGTCCGTCATTGTTTTTCTGGAGCATTTTGTGAAACTGGTACAAATATTCTGCATTTATGTCACGATTGAATTATATTACAGAAGAAACAATGTCTAATAAATAAAAAACATACGTTGACAGCTGGTTTAGTTTTGCTGTTCGTCTTGTTTTTCTGGAGCGTTCTGTGAAACAGGTACAAGTATTGTGCATTTCTGTCAACATTGAATTTCTTAGCATATGCCTGGAATAGTGTAGTAGAAATGATGTTGACTAATTAAACTAACATTTGTTTTTTTCGCTTTGATAGTTGTGTTTCTATTTGCCGCAAAATACATCTGTAAATACCAACATATCATTCTTGGTCATTCTGTGAAATGTAGACCATTGATTTAATCAGTTAGCGTGTATGATTAAAAGTTGATAGTGAATAAAAACATTTAATGTACTAGTACAATAAACATGTAGTAATCACTTATGTTAGAATAGAGCAGATTGTAATGCTATTGCTTGTTCCTGTACTACTTATACATGTATCTGTCCAACATGTTTTTTTTCCGGAACATTCAGTGAATTAGGTAAACATCATTAATGTGTCCGAAATCACGTGAATGTGTATGCCATGCCTTTAAAATACCTGTTTTAGAACAAAGTACTTTATATAAACACTTTTTTTCAGAACAAGGGTAGTTACAACTTTTGCTGAGTTGTTTACTGCTATACTTGTAGATATTCTTCAATGCATTCTTGAACACTATGTGAAAAAGGTATAATGAAATTTATCAGTGAAACCCATACATTTTTAAAATGCTTGCTTACTTTAAGGAAGCTAAAGGTATGTTCAGACTTAAGGATTATAGTGTAAAAAACGCGATGTACAATTGTTTGTGTCAGAGCAGCAGATTAGATTTAGCCACTGAGATCTTATTATAATTTTATGAAAAATTACATTGTTGATAAAAACATGATTTTAACTTGTTGTGGCGCTGTAGCTTGGTTGTTATCATGCTTGCCTACCAATCCCGAAGTCGTGGGTTCAATCCTAACCACGCGCTAGGATTATTCTCACGACAACAACGCCACTGTCTAAGCCTCGTAATGAGTCTTGGTTTATAAGCATGATAGTTTATCCATCCTGTAATAGGCGTTTATCGCTGTTTGATGTGGATGAAATTAAAACAAAACTTATGTTGAATAATAATTCTCACAATATTTATTGAAGGGTACATTATAATCCTCTATATTATTAATGTTTTG
>JAOTQE010128530.1:0-12230 GCA_025631205.1 Nesometra sesokonis
TACACACGGTCACCTAACTCCGTTATTATCTGATACTATCTGATAGAGTGCCTAATCAGGATGATCTCCCTGTCGTGCAGACATGGCTTCTCTGTAGTAATGAACAAATTAATGTATGTACTAGAAAATTTAAATCCATTGTAAAACAAACCCTCTGACTAAGGTAGGTCTTTCATGTTAATTTTCTGGGAAGCGTCTCTATAAACACTTAAAAAAAATATCTGCCTGTCTGTCTGTCTGTCTGTCAGTCTGGTGATGCTCATTTGTGCACACTGTTTGGGTTTCTAAATTTAATCACCTCAAGATCTTTATTCCAGCAAGTTTTCAAGATTGAGAACTATGGCTTAAAGGCTGTTCACAAAAACAAACACACAAACCAACAAACATACAAACAGGAGTAAAAATACAACCTCCTCCAAAACACAGGCGAGGGTGTAATCGTTTATGATTACTTTGTCTTGTTTAAATTTTGTTTTTCATCTATTTTTAAGTCTTTTCTCTAAGTTGAAGGAAAATCATGCTAAAATTTAGAGTTGAATTATTAGATTTTTTTCTTTTGCTATAAATAAAATATCGTTGCGGGGTGAAACTATACATATACTATTTTAACGGCTAGATTGTGAACTTCCATACAATACATAGCCCCAAAGTGCAATTCCATGGAAGCGCCTACTATTGAAAGACATGTCCAGAATCCAACCACTCGAACCATGTTACTTTTTAACGTTTTAGCGACAGTGAAATTGCGCCCCAATTCTTTCATAAGTCTCTGATTTATCAATACATATATGTAAATTTAATCAAAATATAAAAAAAATTGACAACATAAAATATATGTAACATACATGATAGTACCCATGTGATTAATCAATTGTTTCCTTTTATACAGCAGAGTTAAAAATCGTAGAACATTACCGACCACCTTGATAATGTTAAAAAAATACTTTATTGCCTGATAAGGAACTTCAATAATAAATCATTTATCCTCAGGTTGAAATTGTGATGCTGTACTCTCTGACCTAATGAGGCCACATTATAAATGTGTTAACATCTGTGATGAGCTCAATATTTTGCCATACAGAGTACAGTATTTGGGGCAAAAGCTTCAAGTTGTCGGAAAATTGAAAAATTGAAAAATTGAGTTAATACTGAATCCATATTCCACTTGTTGTAAGCTATAAAATGAGGGGTAAATTATTAAAATCGGACAACTATAACCAAAGTTATTAAACAAAATAATCCAGAATTTCCTTTGTATTTCTTTATATTTCCTGTTGTGTATTTGCTTATTTCTAAATAACTTCCTCTGTGACAACTTGGTATTCAGGATATAGCTCGAAAAATCCAAAGATGGGCGGCTGCAATATAAGGGTGAGAGGAAATATGATTAAAAACAGTATTTTCACCTTTTCCAGAGGCTTAGGGTGGGTGGCAGATTGAATTTAGGCTGGGTGGAAGGCATTAAAATAAGCTTGAGGGTGGGTGGAACATTTTAGGGTGGGCGGCCTTGCCCACCCCTGCCCGCCATGATTACATCTCGAGGCATTCAATATTATAAGGATTATTCAAAGACTTAGTACAAAACTACTTGTCCTTCAAAATTCTCTGAAGCTTGTCTCAACAGTGTTCAACATTTATTATAATGCTCACTGTTCAAACAACTAAAATATTGATGTTGCAAAAACATACATAATTGAATAAAAACGACTATCAGTCATGCAATACCTGATTTAATTGTGGCAAGACATTTTTTTATACCTTGTTTAGCGAACCCTCCAATGCAGAAAATTCGGATTTGAAATAAAAATAAAATTCTATTTTTGCCCTTTTAGCAAACCCTTGGACATAAATAGTTCAAAATTTTCAGTAACCCTATAAAAATTGTCAAAAAACTAAATGCATTATATTTGTTTTCCGAAAATAGAAAGTGTTGTTTTTATTTTATCCTCTGCTTCATAGATATGATTTCTTTTTCCTTTAGTAGCTTATGCATGGGAAGGTTCAATATAAACCTATAGCCTGAAGACTCCATGCAATGTTAGTTTCTAACCATGGACCATAGTCTACTTGTATCTAAGGCTGAACCTATGGCCTGAAGACTGCATGCAATGTTAGTTTCTAACCATGGACCATAGTCTATTTGTATCTAAGACTGAAACATGGCAAGACAGAATTAGGGCCACTTTTATAACTTCTTATGCAAGCAGGGTTATCTGAGCATGACTGTCAGAGACATGCTGAGGGAGATCAAACTCCCAACTTTAACATCTAAAACCCAAACTATGCACTCTTGGCCATCAGCCTGCCCCCAACTCGCTGAGTAATAAACAAAATGTTACCTTTATTTTTATTTATCTCTGCTTTTAGCTAATTGCTTTCAAGAAAATGGTGAAACAAGGTACACAAAAATTTCACCTAAACCTTTCTAATCTGAACCGTAATACATACATAAACATGGCAGGACTTTATTTATCTGAAAAAAATAGTTCCCTATATTTTAGGCTTTTAATTCTAGTCTTTTCATGTGAATTATAGTTTATGATAAACCTCCGTTCATAAGCCATAAATTTTAACAAAGTGTAACACATGGCTAAAAGGAGATTAGAGTGGGAGTTATATGGGTGTTGAACCTCAGGCATGTTATACTTAATGTTAATATTGAATGTACTATATTGATTACACTGTCAAATCCAGGTTGCTTCCTCTCTGTCTTCCTATTTAAATATTCAAGTTTTTTTAATCCATCGTCTTTACTATAAAACTTGCTATGAATAATTTAAGAAAATTAATTATATATCAGCTTCTGCTTTGCATGATTTTGTTAGTATTATTTTGCTAATTTTTAAAATTTTAATTAGCTTTTAAACATTTGTATGCACTTCAGCATTTGAAATAGACAGTTTTCTTTTTATCATACAGTTGAACCTCCCGTAAGTGGACACCCCTGCGTCCGGGAAAAGTGTCCATTTAGTGGAGTTGCCCACTTACGAGAATTTTGGCCAAAAGAGGGCCAAAGTGGTACAATTATGTATACGTCCTTATGTCTCACATTTCACGGCCTACTCAATGCAAATGGCCTCTCAAATTTCTAGATACCGCATTATATATTTTATTAAATATTGTTTGTCATTTTTAAGATTGGTTCTCTAATAATGATTCTCAGCCATTTCAGTATAAAGACGATTTTGTACAGAAATTTGTATTCATTGCACAGAAAAATCGCCAAATTTTCCAGGATGTCCGCTTATGGGAGGTAAATTACCATACAAAAAAATCTGAATTTTAAGACGGAAAGTGTCTGTGTCTGCTTTCGGGAGGTGTCAGCTTACGAGAGGTACCAAATGCACTGATTAGATAGGAAGAACAAACGGGTCTGTGAATTTGTGTCCGTTATGGGAGGTTTGTCTGTACCAGTATAGTTTCAGGATAAAATTACGTTCACAGTTTTGCAATTCTTTTCATAAACAGCTTCTTCATAGGAATAATAGGAATGAAGATGTATCACTGAACAAATTAACTTCTAGAAAAAAGTTTTAGGCATAAAAAAAGTTTGTTTGCTGTCATTCGCTTCCCCCTAAAATGGCAAAAATAAAAGGACAAGATCTCTGTTTTTCTCGTAATTATTTTTTTTAAAATTGTGATTGACCAAAATCAAAACTGAAAGACAAGATTCTTTCTACTCATGATTGAATATACTCAATAAAAGAACATACCTAGTGATTGGCCTTTATTTTATTTTTTTAATTCATTCAAACTCTTCTATATTTTTATCTAACTTGGAATGGACTAGTGATACCAAATATCTTTATCTTTAAAAACCTTTAAACAGGTCCATTGTTAATATTTCCTTAAAAAAAAATACTTCCATCTTCCCACCCATACCTTTATTGAAATTTCATGAAACAATCATTATTTTTTAGGCCTAATAACAGGGTCATACAGTATTTGTAACTTATGAGATGTACATATCTTCAGTACATATTTGTCAAATCCAGGAAAGTGCCAATTTGCTCTGCTCTTAATTTTAGAGAGAGCTAATTACACTTTCAGAAATGACTCTCCTTGGAAGTGAAGCATAGAAATTAAGTCTTTGCTTTAAAAGCATTGATTTACTGAAAACTATAACATAATTCTTAAACTTCTTTTTCTTTCAATGAACATTATGGTATTTTTCATCAGACCCAAAAACAGCTCTCTTGACTAGATTAAGGAGACTTGTAAATTGCTTTCCTGGAAGAGAAATAACTCTGGCTCTCCTTACAAATATTGGACTACGCCTTGGTTGATGATTTGGTTTCTTGTCTCTCGGGTTCCAAATTGCTCCTCTCATTTAAGGCTTCTGTTAATTGTATGAATTTCCTTAAAATGTTCCCACAGTAAAAACGTACCAGTGGGATAGGTTTTTATGGTATTTGTTTTATAAAGTATGATTTTGTATAGTAAAATTTTGCTGTGGACTGATGATCTACCGTACTACAGCAGTAAAGGGTTCCTTCCATAGCAATTGCTGTCGGTGCTGTGGAGAAATTCGAACCCTGTTGTATGGTTGTCAATCGATTTTTAGATTCTTTGAATTCACATGTGAAACAGTACAGAATGTTCTCAAACCTGTAGCCTGAGTTTTAAAGATCATATGAGCGTAGCAACATACGTACAGATTCTAATTACTTGATTTGGTTTCTAAAGGTAAAGAATCTGGAGCCAAGCCAAATGAGACATAAGTCAGAAAATTGAAAATTGAGGTTTTTATAAAACTACACATTATTATCTTTTAAACATGCAAAAAAACAATCAGTTTGTTTCCTTGCGAAGTTATAAACAATCAAAGTTCAAAAATTTAAAATGTAAGTTTTGAGAAAACTGCATTTGAAAATTATTTATCAGTATATATTGACTAAGCAACGTCATTTTAAATTGCAATTTTTAAAGATTTTTGATCATATATCCAAAAATTGTTACAGTAGTAAGAAAGTTGAATAAATGAACTGTATATTTTTAAAATAAAATAAAATTTGAAAAAAATTGACCATTTTAAAATTTCTGCCAATTTTGGAAAACTATCATTTGTGACTTGTCTCATTTGGTTTGGCTCTGCCACATATGACATTTTTGTATATAGACCTTTATATAGTCATGGAGTTATAATTATTTTTATATTCTATGGTTTAATTGATCTTTGAAGACATAATCTAATGCTCTTTGAAAAATATATTTTCCTGCTTTTCTGCATGATCACCACAAAGTGAAATAGAAATAAGGCCACCCCAGACATATGTGAGTTATGCTGAGTAATCTAAGCTTGAAAAAATCAAGAAAGAGATGTACTGTACATAGATAGACATGTACCTATAATTTAAGAGAAAAACCACAAGAGTGGCATTTAGCTCAGTTGGTTTAGCTTGTAGTAATCACATGTTGCTCGCTGAGCCGTGACTTGCTGGTCCATTGTTCCATCAAGCACCACGCCACTCTCCTTGTGTTTTGGCTGTATGGTCAAAATGCATCTTAATAGTGCACAGTCTTTCGGTGCGATCGCTGCTTTAGTTTTATCGAAAAAGCCCAGTGCGATTGCAGCTTAAGACAGCTGGGAGTGTTGATCCAGAACCGGGCTGTTCAATTCTGGTTACAGTGTGACCTTAATAACTTTAACATTTCTATTTCATTTCTCTCCTTATGCTGCTATGATAGTCCCGACTTTGGACTCGCTGGCAAAAGGTTACTATACCACTGTTTACTGCCGAGTTGTCAAATTGTTTATTTTAAATTGCTATGTTTTCTTTCAGTGTTATTGTTTAGTTTTGTGTTGTGAAATAGGTGTTGCAGTTCTGTTTTGTTAGTGCAAAGTTGTCTAAATATGCCTCAGTACGGAAGTATAACATGGGCAAGATTTATCTAAACTAAAATTGTGATGAATAAATTAGTTGTATTTAAAAAAGTTGTTCCAATGTAATTATACACGTTTATCCATGATTTTTTTTAATTGTTTGGTGAAGTATGTCAAACTGAATGACTTTTTCCTTTAAGTGAATGATGTTTTTCTTTCTTTCCCCATGCGAATAATGTTTTGCCTGTAGTACATTTATTGTTTTTACAAGTACAAATATACAAATTTGATCAGGAAATTAATATTAGTTTTACACGTTTGGTTTCAGTTTTTGTTAACATGGATACAAAGCAGTTTGATTGTCCTCTGTTTATGACGGACTCTTCAGTTGCGATGTCATTTTTTTTCCCATTATCACTTGTCAATCCTTCGTTAACAGTTCATGTCATATATCTGTCTTTACCATTTCATTATTTTCAATCTGTTCTTCTACATTCCAGCCATTTCTTCTATATCTTCATTTCACTGTTCTCTCATTCCATCATATCTTTTTATTCCAACATTCCCTCATTCCATCATTCCTTCTATACCTCTACATTCCATTGTTCCTTCATTCCACCATCTTTATTCTAGCATTCCTTCTACATTCTACCATTCTGTCTCTATTTTCACTGTTCTTTCATTCTACCATTCCTTCTATATGTTTATTCTACCATTCCTCTTATGGTATGTGTCCCGTTCCACCTAATTTTTTCATTTAGGTTATTCTATTCATCTCTGCCTTTATCGTCTATTCCTCTTTATATTGGCAATACTGTATCACTATTTACTGTATGAAACTGTACTTCTTTAAATGTTTTTTTGTTTCCCTTTAATAATATGATTCCTGCTATCTTTTTTGAAAACGGAAAGTTCACTGATTTTTGTAACAAGAAAGTAGTTAAACACCATTATGTTTTGATTCAAACATTATGTTGTAATCATCATACTTATTTCCTGATGATGATGACATAACCATTGTCACTTCCTGGTGATGACATAACATATGTTGAAATATTGAATCCCAACACAATGATGTATATCTTGTCTCTTTAATAGCATACTTTCTTTGACGTTGTAATTAAAACTATCAAATCAGGCCTTCAATAAAATATTCCAAATTGAACTTTCTTTTTACCATTTTAATCCAGTTTAAATGACACTCTAATACAAACCTGTTTTGCTTGTTTTTTCTTTAAGATGTCGTTTGAAATGTGCTGCACTTTTAACTTTTTTTGTGCCACATCAGTTGCAGTTGCTTCCTGTGAATGTTCCTACCCCCTTTGCTGTCATTGTTTCTTTTTTATTCCAACATATGTCTTGTAATTGGTAAAGTGTACGCTATGTGGCAATTGTCATATTTATACAGAGAATTTTAGTGCAGGTTATTGATTGTGTTTAACATGGCTTTATTGGTTTATGTCTGTGATATTAGCATATTTGGATTTATTATAAAATTCTATTTTTTTGCAGTCACCTGATGGGGAGGAACAACCAAGTACGGAAGTTGACTTGTCGATATCAATGGACAGAATCCGTGTTCTCAATGCAGATACTCAGGTTAGATAAAAAATAAATGGGTACAGTTAAACACTCACTTTATCTTAGGGTATGTTTAGACTCAAAGATTAAGTGGAGCGTAACATATGTGGAGTACAATTATTTGTGTCTAAACTAGCCGGCGATTAGTGTAAGTCAGTAATTCAGAGCATAAATTGTGCTTTCTGCAAACCCTGGAGTAGGGTAAGCTATTGAGCTACACCTCGTGAATCTGAATGGTTTTGTCCTTGTTTTACGTGTTTACCAATCAAAATTTGCAATCGGTTTGCATTGGCCAATCAATTTTAAAATTGCTTATGACTTGCGCTATACCTTGTTACGCTGCAGATAGGTTTCATTGTTGCTTACGCTCAGCTTCGCTTATGCCGTGATTCTGAACATACCCTTAATGACATAAGCTAGGCACCCTTGGAACCCTTCTCCCTGCCCATAAAGTTTCCTAGCTCTTCTGTTCTTCTCATCACCTTAGGAGTGGCAAAATATCTTGGGATATGTTCAGATTTACAGCTTAAGTGAAGTGTAGCCTAAGCAAGCCATAAACTATTCTGTGACATAATGACCAAGGTGTTCAGATACGAAGTCATAAGCATTTTTTAAATTACTGTCAATTGCTTTCTTATGACCAGTCATCTCTAATTGGCCAATTCAGACCAATTTTGAATTTTGATTGATCAGTGCATGACACAAGATCAAACAAGATAAACTTGACCTTTGACCCTGTTCCCATAACCTTGACCTTTGACCCCAGTGACATTGACCTTTGACCCCATGACCCATCATCAGCAATGCTGGTCTGAACCTACATGCATCCACCAAGCTTGGGCAATATGGGAATAAGGAGTAGCGAAAACAGTTATTTGACCTTTGACCCCAGTGACCTTGACCTTTCCAAAAATGAACCCCTTAATGTTAATTTCACAGTGACCCTGCATCCATTCACCAAGTTTGATGGAGATCGGACCAAGGGTGTGGAAGGAGTAGAGGAACAAACAGTCAAACATTCCTAAAATTATAGTATGATGCTAATCTGGGCCTTACAGGTAGAACAAGTTACGCCCGGATTATTGACTTGCACTAATCGCAGTCTAGTTTAGACACATAAGCATATGCTGCATACATACACTCCGCTTAATCGTCTGAACATATCTTACACACCTTTCACACTGAACACAGACATGATACTTTGGAAGAACATTGGAGCATGCCATTCAAATCAAACAGTCCTGGATCACCCCATTCATATTGACAAAATAATCTCTGGGAACATGCATCTTAAATTGGTGCTAACAATGCATACACATGGACATGTCCAGGATAGGGGAAGGGGAGTTCAACCCCGATCAGATTCTGATATCCAAAAATGCTTTCATTTCCCCTAATTTATTCCTTTAATGATATCCCTCAGACATTTTAGTAGTTTTTCACTGAAGGGGTTGCTCATTTTATCTGAAAGTCTGGGGGTGCTGAAGGCCCCAATTATGTTTATATACAAATGTTGTATTCTACCTCTGCAGCGGAAAAAGAGAGTAAAACGCCCAGTTTTCTAGCTTCATTGTATTCTCAACATTTTCTCACCTCCCCATCTGCAAAATCCTGCTGCCTCCCCTTCCTACTATACAATCCTATTGGTATAGTGGCTATTCAAACACTTAAAACTCATCGATGCATACGACCTTGAAAAGTAGGAAGAGCAAAAAATAATCATTTCATTTATTATATTTTTATATCATTATATAGGAGACCATGATGGACCATCCACTGAAAACCATCTCATACATTGCTGATATTGGCAACATAGTCGTAATAATGGCACGAAGGAGGGCGCTGTCCAAGACCCTAGGTGAAGCGCTGGAAGAAAGTGGAGTGTCAATGGATGCTGAGGGGCGGTCACAACCCAGGAAGATTATATGTCATGTATTTGAAACAGAAGATGTAAGTACCAAACTCTAACCCCAACATTTGCAAGGTCTCACCACAAAATCATTCACGTCATAGGTGAGATTAAATTGGAATAAGTACCAAAATAGAAGAAAATACAAGAAAATACAAGAAAATTCCAAATGCGCTTATCTTTGCAGAGTACATGCGCATCCATGAATTCCTTGAATTTCCTGAAAAAACAAACATTTTTTTTTCCAGTAATGGAAACTCCTGGAATATGCTAATTGTCCTTGAATATCCTGGAAATTTCATGATATTGAAATATAGTTGAGGTAAAACATACCTATTTTCATTAAACTCTCAAGGTTCATTTTTATTTTTTAATGATGCACATCAAGACCATTCATTGAGTGTCCTAGAAATTTAGAAAATAGGACCTGGAATTGTACTTGAAATGTCCTTAATGTGTATGAACCCTGTCTATCCAAAGAACGTCATTGTTTTGATTGTATGCTCTATTAAGAGATACCAATGAAGATCATTTTGTGGCAAGAACTCGCATAGTGTTGTTTTATACATGAAATCTACACATTTTCAAAAACTGGGTATAACTGAACCCATAAACTAATTTTAGTGATACTTCATTGTACTAAATAAAAGTGACCCCTAGATTTCCATCACAAAATATGCCTTGTCTTCAACCATCAATCTAATATGTAGTTTCTGGTACAACAAATAAAGAAATGTGAGATCTTTCCACAAAACGGGTCTCATTTTTGGAAAATTGAATATGTATTTGGTGAATACCAATAGAGCCTAATATAAGCTGTATATTTATTCAATGTAAGCTGTAATTTTAACCTTAAATGATATTCTAACATAAGTACATTCAAAGATATGAGCATTTGTAGTGTAATGTATGGAGACATCCTTTAGATAAAGTATCCCTCAAAGTGATCTAAAAATAGACAATCAAAAAGACTATCAATATCAGA
This sequence comes from Nesometra sesokonis, assembly GCA_025631205.1. Classification (NCBI taxonomy): domain Eukaryota; kingdom Metazoa; phylum Echinodermata; class Crinoidea; order Comatulida; family Antedonidae; genus Nesometra; species Nesometra sesokonis. Next base: position 10,300 of record JAOTQE010128530.1, read on the forward strand.
GGAAATTAGCATAAAGGACACTTTCCTACATATAACTTACTTAAAGTATATATTTTTCCTAAAAACTCTTTTGTTGCTCAAACCAAAACAATCTAAAATTTTCATAATTAGTGTCGACTTTTTTTTTTAAGTTTCCCAATTATTTTTTTTACTAAATACATAGAATTGTCATTAAAATTGTAAGAAATACATAAATTATCTCTGAAATCGGAGGAAATTTAAACTTAAAGTTACCTAAAATTTAAACTAGGAAATAAAAATGGTCAAGCTATTGAAAACACAGTAACAGGTGTGATTATCTCAATTTGATGTCATTAACGATGCAACTCATTTTGTTGCCAGGCTTCACAAATGACATTTGTAATTATTATCAAATGGCTAATGTATTTCGAGCATGTTTATAAACAACTTGTAAGAATACTCCATGTTTAACCATGCTGCCAATGCAAGCTTACTAGATAAAATCTCATTATTGAACTTGGTAGTTGACCCCGTAAAATTTGACCTGTAGTTTATAATTACTATAGATCCCTTTATTTTCGCAGCCCTAAATGTGCAATTTTACATTTTTTAACATTTCATGACTTTAATTTTCGCGATTGGACGTTTGCCAATTTTCAAATTCGTCAGTTGGTGTAAGGTAAGGAGAATAAATTCCAAATTTAAGGATATTTTTAGTTTCATTTGTGAGAAGTGGCCAAAAGGTTTTTTTTTTATTTTAAATTTAAGATGGCAGCTAAACCATGTGACATGAGGTGCCCATTTTCAAAATCTTCCGAAATATTTTCCTCGTAAACATAAGTAAATCCTGAGAATTGGATGAGGCTATCTCCTGTCTTTCAAAAGTTATCGTGCTCATAGAAAAAAAAAGAAAAACAATTGTAGCTGAAATTAATACCTCACGAAAACATACTTTACAGAGCAGTAATAAAGTTCATATTGAAAATACGAACTGTATATAGTACAAAAAAAATAAATAGTGGAGCTGAATCTTTTGCTTTATAGTACTTTCATTTTGGTACATGAATGTTATAAGCTTGACTATCTTTACCTTTAGAATGGGAAACTATTAGATAATGCATCACTGATCTCTTCATTGTGTTTTACACAAACTTAGACGGTTGACTTGTGTTAAAATACATTTTGATGCAACTGCAATTCAAACAACGTATATTAGTCGATCCAGAAAAAGCAGCTTCCCAATCCTAAACCTTAAAATGGGTCGTACTGTTTTAAACACTTAAAAGATCTTAAGCCTAATTGTTCCTCCCATCTTAGATTTAAAATTTAAAGCTTGAAGATTTATAGAGTAGGTTAGAAAATTTGTTACTAGTATTCGGTTGAATTTTCATGTCATACATGTAATTTCATTTCACGCACTAAACAACAAATAATGATAACTACAAAGGTCATAAAATGCGTAACTAACAGATATTGAACTCCCATGTGTGATTACAACAACAACCAGTAGATGTTTCTACAAATTTATAATAATGAAATCAGTAGCTTGTAACAACAACTGACAGAAATTCAATTATTTATGAATAGGATATTCATTTTATATATGATTGATTTGTTTCTGAGAAATAATGCTAATACAAACAGATCTAAGTCATGGGTTTAACATTTTCAACTGTTATTTACTGCCTTACAGGACAAGGTTGTTGTGGTAATCCAAATCGTTGATTAACGAACTTGTGAATTATTACACACAATGTATGTTTCATCTCCTGAGAGAAGATTAATAAAAAAAATGTGTTCTACCCCAAAAATTTACTTTCATAAATCTAAAATCAACTTGCTCATTCTGAAGAAACATGACATATCTGGTCAAGCATAAGAATTATATATTTAAAAATGATTTGCAATGGCTTTTACAATGTTTAAAACAAGCAATTACAATTATAGCATTCATAAACCCTGCCAACCCC
>JAOTQE010128541.1:0-24053 GCA_025631205.1 Nesometra sesokonis
TTTCATTACACTGAAGATGGCAGGTGACTGCCGAAACATGTTTGTATTGTTGTGCTAATAAAGTTAGCATCATGAAAATAAAATCAGTTGTTATTTTTATACGATGTATAACCTGTCTGTTATTGCTTCAATAATAATTTGTATAGTTAGTAAAAGGCCCATGCACGGGATAATATTATTGATAACCATCATCGTCGTCGTCGTCATCATCATCATCATCATCATCATCGTCGTCGTCGTCATTATCATCATTTTTATTTATTTATTTTGGTATAAAACACTTTACAAAAGGCAGACATTAAGTATGAAATTATTGCATTTCAATGGATAAAGTATTAAAATTTTAAAAATTAATACACAAATATAAATACATATATAAAAATATACAATACAAATTAAAATATAGACCAACATATTTAGCAAAAAAACCGCACTTATACATTAGCACCTTGGCTTAGTAAGGCTCACTTTGTAGACTTAATTTCTAATTTTATAAGGCATGTGCTAAATTTTGCAGATTTATTTAAATTTATTCGAGATAGGCCTATTAAATATGGCATATGGGATTATCTGTAGTGTTCGTTTCTTGAATTAGGCAGGTACTAAATTGTGCTCATATTAAATATGGTATAGAGGATTTGATTGTATAGGGGATTTGATATGATGGTGATCATTATCATCATCATCATTATCACCATCATCATCATAATTATCATCATCATCATCATCATCATCATCATTATCATCATTATCATCATCATCATCACCACAACCACCACCACCACCACCATCATCATCATGGTTTATTATATATTTATTATTTTGTTATAGGCCATTTTCATTTTTTTGTGGGGTGACCCACCTGTCTTGTTTTTTCAACGTATTTATGATTTACAATACGAATATTAGGCCTATATTTTACAGGTAGGCCTATAAAAACAACTTGAAAACAGTAATTATAATAAAGTATACGGCTATTCAGTATAATTTATAAATTTCAATTATAAATATTAAAAAATACACTTTTACATAAGTATAATGAACTTCAAGTACCGTCTTAAACACTTTCCTTTTCATAACTTCTTTCCTTCTTTCATTGTCGGCATATTTACATGGTTTGATTTAGGTGAATGATTATTTTCTTAGACATTGTATCAATGCACACTGATATCACGTATTAGAATAATAATTACGGATTGTTCCTTAAATTTTGCAAAAAAAAAAAATCTAATTTTTCCTGTTTTTAATTATTTGTTTGTAAATTACGTAAACGTTATTGAAATTTATTAATTTTCACATTTTTTACTCCATATAAAATATCCACAAGAATTTCAAAGTTCTGATTTTCCAATTAATTATTGTAATTATTCCCAATATAAAAGTAGGCATAAGAAAAAAAAGTACAAAAATTCGAGCTTTTTTAGGTCACGAGACAAATAACTAAACGCGCTTCACTTACATTGAAAAACAACTGGATAAAATTTGCATTGAACCTTCAGAATCTGCTGCACGTTTTCGTGTTTTTAATGCAAAACAACTACTAGTAGGTTCTGTACATTCTTTAGAATTCATCGTTGAGTATATTTTGCGTAATCCTACAGTAGCCTATATCATATGTATTTTTCCACTGTGACCAATAACTAAACGCCTTTGCACTTGTCATTAGTTTTGTTATGGTTCCCGATTCCATAAGATCACCATGGAAATACTCGTGCGTACCTGAAACACGCGCCGACATTATGCGCCGCGCGTAGCCTGGCAAGGCGCGCCGCGTCTTCGCCAGTGAGTCACGTGTCGCCCGTCAGCGGTGTTATTATATAATAATTGAGGCTTATTAACAATTAATCATACAAGTTATTGCCTAAAATAAATATAAGACACATTCAGAATATTGAGAAGTTTATTACATGGCCCATCCATCCCTTCCCCAACAACTCCTGCCACAACCTACAGCATCAGTACGATGTGATACTAAACAACGCAAATGCTGAACCAACGACTTTTCCATACACTTGAATTATGCCGAAATCCCTGCATTGAGAGCTCCACGAATGTACAGCAACCGCTCTATTGCCTGCCTAACATACTCATACATATTATTAAATATGATTTTAGAGCGGATGTGTAACGGAATGTTGACACTTTTACTCTAATTCTCAATATAATCTACACTCAGACAACCATAAGTACAAATCACCATTACCCTTCCTAATTTACCACGCTAAAACAAGTCGATTTTCTAACAGTTCACAAGTTCGGCATTAGAGGGCCTGATCCACAGATATGACTTAGATGAATATGAAAACGTACTGCGCCTGTGAGAGTGCACGCAATTCAATACAACACATGCAGTCTAAAACTAAAAGGCCTTTGCAGTTTGTAGCCATTTTGTATTTGGTTGTGTTCATTCTAGGACAAAATAGACCCAGCCCCACCCAACTATTTCGACCTCTGGAACAGCATCATCAACTACCTGCCTACCATAATACTAACGAAATTGAGTTGCTTTATAAAATGGGTAAATTTGGAGACGAAATTCACTCAATGTTTGTAGTATTTGATGGCTATTTGCAGACGATTCCTGCAAGATTCGTAGAAAATATTGCAGCACTGCTAAATTTGAGCAACAATGCCGAAGACAAGAACACATCATTTTCTTCTGGTATGCGATGATTGAGGTAGGAGGAACATATTAATATGTGTTTTCCTTCAATTTTACAGAACTTAATAGAGTCAATAGGCGATAAAAACGTACTTTTGAGGTGTTTAAAGTTACTTAAATAAACGTTGTGTAGACATAGCGAAAAGTCACGTGATAGGCAACGACCTTTGTAATAAAATTAACAGAGGCAGGTTTGTTTAGTTTGAATATGTATTACGCATGCGTACGGTTTAGGGGATCGTCTTCCATGATCGTTACAACGCGGAAATAGGAAATACAGATGAATAGTTCTTGATGAAAAAACACACAAATTAGAATAAAAAATATACTTGTTAAGCGTCAGGTCGTGAATGAGTTTTTGAGGAGGTAGGGTGGTTTTTATTTTTTAATTATTTCAGTATATTTTTATATGGTCATCGCCATTCATTTGTATCATCTTTAACCATGGATCAACAACTTTATTTTGACCACTTTTAATGATTTTTAAACAAAATAACATAAATACTTAATGATGCAAATTTAAATATGGATTTCATCATCAAACAAGGTAACCTGGAACCTAAATTTACAAAAGCATATACTAAAGTGGCTAGAAATTTAGAGGCAGGCAGTGACGCTTAACAAGTATATATTTTATTTGGCATTATAATAAGCAAATAATATTTCAGTTGTTGGTTTATAATGCTATTATAAGAACAGAATATAATTATATAAACTGTATGATATCATGACACTAATTTCAATTATTGTAACGGTTATTCCTTCTTCAAATTCAATCTTTATTTAGAAAAGTAGAAATGTGTCTCTGTGTTGACTTTCATATTAGTAATACAATTTATTTAACATAAATTTGATTTATCAAACCATGGAGAAAAGAAAATCCATGATCAAACAAGACAAATAAATATATATATTACCATAATTTGTGTTTTCAGAATGTTTTATGAATATTTAACAGAGTATAGAATGATAATGATAACAACAATAATATAATAATAACAACAACAAGAACAATAATATAATAATAGCAAAAAAACAAATATTTCTATAACACACACATACCACTAAAAGTGTTCAAGCCACTAAATAAAAAAAAAAATCTTTAAGCATCACAACCCTTCCCTGAATTTCCAGCCGCCTCTATTTTTTATAGACAACCTGTGTTAGATATTACATGTTTAAATTGTGTGTGGGTTTAGGTTCCATGTGTCAAACCAACATCGGGAATGAACCCCCCCCCCCCCAAAAAAAAAAACCAAAAAAAACCAAAAAACAATATCCTTGATCCACCCAGGAGGTCATGCAAAAAGTCGGCAAAATTAATTTTGAAATTATTTTTTTACAATTAAAGTATCATTTTAAGATTTGTTTACAATACAAAAATAATAACATAGCTTTTGAAGATATTTTTTTTGAAAAATCACTGTATGCCTAAACAAGGGGAAGTATTTTTAAATACAGTACTCTAAATTATAATTACTACAAAAATGATGAAAATCGTAAACCTTGTTATGAGCAACTAATTTTCAAAATTAATTTGTATGACATTAAAAGAAATAATACCTTTTAAAAAAACATATTCTGGGGAGTGGAATTCAGATGTGCTACCACTCTAGGACTCACAGAATTGGTTGCCCAACAGCCCAAGGCAACCAAATATTTACATCAGGCAACAGGGCACGATTTTTTACTAGCCCAGCGTACAATGGCTAGTGAAAAACTGCACCGGGCTAGTAAATTTTCATTTTTACTAGCCCAGTTGGCTAGTGAATTTAAGTGTCAAGCATTCACTTTTACACATTGTAGATTAAGTTGCCATAGACATGGGCTATTTGAATTGCTTGTGGGCTAGTGAAATGTAAAGTTAACTTGCCCAGTGGACTAGTCAAAACAAAAACAAAAATCGAGGCCTGCAACCAAAAATTATTAGGGTGTGTCCCGATGGGCAACCAGGTCTTGGATCATGCTAATCGATTGTCAAGTCACAATGGCTCCAGTAAAAAAATGTTAGGGGCTTCATGAAAAGAAGCCCTAGCGAAAAAGATATTAAAACAGCTGGCTTATGGTTCAATCAATTACAACTATTTTTTTATAATCTGGAGGGCAACTTAAAAACTGTGAGGGCAACCAAATTTTAAACTTGGTTACCGGAAGCAGGTGCAGATCCAGGACCCGCCAAAAGGGGGCCCACTTTCCAGTCCGAGTGGACGTGGTTGTCACTTTTTTCCTGGCGAGTAAAAAAAAAAAAGAAAAAAAAATTTATTTCCACATTTCGGTGTCCAGGTACAGTCGACCTTCTCATTTACACAACCCTTGGGCCGGAAGGTGTTTGTAAATGAGAAAGTTTGTAAATGAGAAGGTTCATGAAAACTGGTCAAGCGAGGCCTCCAAAACACTTATTTGTGTTTATTTTGTGCTCTTGTTGTTAAACAAAGTTGTTTAAATGAACTAGGAGGAATAAAATATGAAAAACAAAAACAAAATATCAAAGATAAACTACCAAATAATTACATCAGTGGCCATTATTTTACTGACGTCATTGACAGAATAATGTTTGTAAAATAGAAGGTTTGTAAATGAGAAGTTTGTAAATGAGAAAGTTGACTGTACACTATTTTAACCGTTTTCCTTATAAATTTTAGACCCGGCACACCTAATATAAGGGAGGGGGGCGCAACTACGTTTTGACGATAATAGGGGGGGGCGCGCGCCCCTCTGCCCCCCCCCGGATCCGGGCCTGCCGAAGGGCAACCAAATATTTTAAAAATCTGCGAGGCTTGTACTCCCATAAATTATAGTCCGAAAAAAAGGCCTAAAAAATCAAACTTTATAATTGTCCGAACCAGGTTCCAGTAGTTGAAGAAGGTGAAAGAAATCATTATTATCATAGTTATGGTTAATTTGATATTTTAAAATTCAGCTTTGCCATATGATTTGGCTATTTGGTTGTGGCAGCTTAAACCTGAGGATTATTTAGCCACCTTTGAAAATTATAATTTTCTGATTTTTTGACTAAATACATAAATGTTTTTAAAAATACATAAAATCAAGTGTAATGAAAAAAACAACAATACCATACTTCAATCAAAATGTACAGCAAATAGGAAAAATACACAGTACATTAGATCTGTTAATGTTAACAATCAATTATGAAAAATACATTAGTTGCCTCTTTAAATTTGGTCCTCAAGAAACAAAATTAATTACAACAATGAAGTAAAATGACACAGGTCTACACATATGAAAAAGAAAAATAAATTTAAACAAAAGCAATAACAATACTACGTATTAAATACATTAGAAGAGTATAAAATAGTACATAAAAATGCTACAAAAATAAAAATGGAAGATTTTAATAGTTTTAATTAAGTACTGTTGAAGAAGACTTGCATAGAGGATTATGAAAATAAAAATCATAGATAATTGATAAGTATATTACCTTCAAAATGGCACCATCCAAACGAATTTAATATGTTGAGGGAATTTACAATACGTAAGATAATTTTGTGAAAATTTTAAAAGAATATTTGAAATGGTAATGAATTATTCATGAGCTTTATGAATATGCATAAGTATTACAAAGTTTGACCATGGCATGTAATTAATATTAACAATTAAGACGAACAATTTGTAAACTTGTACTGTAATTGAAAATGGACAGTAAATTTACTGTACTAATGTTATTATTAATTAAACAAAACACTAATGTTTACATAATTTACAAAGGTTTTAGTAGTATTTTATTTAAATAAAAACTTATTAATCATATGCCTAGATGTTATTTTTGTAACAATGAAAAAATGAATTGCATATTTTATGTTGTATGTCAATGCAAATGAAATTCGCTTAATTAATTAGAATGTTTTAAAATTGGTAAAAAATAGAACGTTATTTGTGTTGGTGAAACAAAATGTTTGGTACAGCAGTAGTCTTTTATTGTAAATGTAAAAAGTAAAGTTGTATTTTGTTTAAGTTCAAAATTTCAACCATTCATAGCTACATAAGACCCGCCACAAGTTTTCATTAAGAACCCTTGAATTTGATTGGCCAATTCTATCAAACGTCACTCGCCAACGCTTGCAAATCTCATTTTAGGGGTGGAAGCAATTGAGCAATTCGCGATCCCCTATAGGCATAATTCCTTGGCGCGTTGAATCGGGAACTTTTGTGCGTTTATCAAGTACGCTACAGCTTGCTGCATTTAGGGAAGTTTATGCCGAAGAATTTCGAGAGCTAGCCTGAACATTGATTACTGAAGATGGAAAACAGGATCAAGTTAGAGTGTCGGGGTATGCTACCTGAGAAGGTATGATATAAACGGCCATCGTAGGTTGTATGTTGCTTATTATTCATACCTTTTGTAAATTTATATCGGCTGATTTAGGCTGCACATGTCGTTCTCAATTCTCTAATCTCAAGTGATAGAAGGGTTCCATCTTTCCTTGTTGTGAAATTGCCATGTGCCTCATTTATCTAGAAATTGTAACAATTGGCACTACGTAGGATTTAACATTGATGTATGTAATAGGACGTAAAATATTAAATTGTGGCCAGAGAGTGGGTAATCGTCAATTTCCCTACGACGATGCAAATGTGTTTATAGGTTCCATTTCCAATGTTTGTTGTGTGCAACATGCATGGAGTTAGGATCGGAAATGCTTGGTAGACACGCTATTATCATCTGATTTTAGGTACGATTATTGCTGCAAAATCTATTATTTCATTGTGTACTGTTTGTTTATCGAAAATTTACAATGTTTGTACCATAAATGCCATTGTTTTTATTGAAGAATTCGTTTTGTTGACTACCCTGGCACGGTCAGGGGCTTGCTTGCCAAACGAAAAGATGTGATTTGAATTGTTTTCCCAGTCTTTTCATATATGATAAATTTTTATTAAAAGATACACACGTTTAGTGCATTTAGTACAAACATGGGATATAATACGTTTATTAGTATGCTACGTTTATTAATTGTTAGGCCTGGCTCTAGCCAACAGATGATAACCATGCTTGCAACAAAACAACACTCTGCGATGAGCAGTTTCCGATCGAGTGCACAACCAAGCAGTGCCCCTTTTTTCCCAAAAATTCACGTGATTCTTTTAAATTTAACTTGAGAATTCAGTTTAGTTTTGTGAAATATTTTTTATACTAATTAACCATCATTATTAATCTGCCTGAAGTAAAGTATTTTTAAGCAGAGAGGTAACTTCGTGTTCTGTTCGCCTTCGTCATTCCGCCATTGCACGTTGCTTGCTAGCTCCCAGCCAGCGAATGAGCTTATTGACTTGCGAGTACAGTCTGTCGTCAGCTGTGCGCGTCGAGCGAAGCTTTACAAAGCGATGCAACAGATCAAGGCCTAGCCTTATAATGTTACGTTTTCTTCGACCATTGTTTGTAAAATTAGTTTTTCTAAATAATTTAGACGTCTGTTACATTATAAATGTTGTACTATATATCTTGAAACAATTATCATCAGTATTGTAAAATATTTTGTAGCCATGGTATTTGCATGTTGCTTTAGGAATGAAATTAGGGATCAACTTGGCAGTGTGAAATACAGCTGTAGATTTGTTTACGATTTCCAGGCCATGAATTTCAATTTCATAGATGATGGTTATTTAAATACTACTGCACATGATTGTATTTGTTTAATTCTAGGAAATATTAATAAAACACCGGTCTAATTTTTAAATGCATCATGAAAAGGGGAAAGTATGATGAAATGACATTTTATTTCATCAACATTTGATGTCAGATGATTAGGTTACACAGGTAAAAACAGGTAACAGGTTTATCATTTTATTAACAAGTGGTGTTTTAGGCAGGAGATAAGGCCCCCAAAACCCAGCATCATTCCCACCCTCATCACTTCTAAAGAATTGAAAGGTATTCTTTGGGGAAAAAATAATTTTTTTAAATTTGAAGTTTTAAAGTAATTCAAATTAAAACATTTAGGTAGTAGTTTGTGCGTTTTTGACAGTTTTTTTATTTGACTTTAGCCATGTTAAACATTTAAAGTATTAACTATTTATAAAGCATTGAGACCTAATTATCAGCAAAACAATGAAAAGCATGCTGACTTTCCAATCTCCATTATTTTAACATTTTTATCATGCCTGCTCTCAGCTTTATTGCTTACAAAAATAATATGAAAGGTAGGGGTAGAAGAAGTGTAAATACAAATTGAAATGGGCGACTGCATACGAAACTCAACTTCCTACAGGATTATTTGTGAACAGTAGCTCAAGAATGATGTAGGCCCTATTCACAAATCCTGGTCAAAAGAAAATAAAAGCAGAGTACAAGAAATCTGCCAATGACAAAAGCGAGGTTAATTTTTTCAGTTGATTGTGCTTCCAGTTGGCCTTCTATGGACCGCAAATGTACACACGCAACAGTAGATTGAGCCCAATTGAAAGTGGGCCTGGAACGGCCCAGGACTCAAGCCAAGTGTAAATGGCGTCAAATTCAAATTTAATTTTCTTGCCATTTCCTTCACAATTCCTTAGTTCAATTTCCACTCTCACTCCTGAGGACGATCGAAGCACATCGATTGAAACGTTGAGTAGCTTACAACTACATACGTGGTGTACCGCAAACGTTACATGTTTATATTCTATACTAAGTTAATTTAAAATGTTTGTTTTGTTATTTGCAGGTTTGTGACCTAAATTTGGATAACTGCAGGAGTACAGGTGTACTGGAAGGTCTGACTGATGATTTTGTCAACTTGGAAATGCTCAGTATGATTAATGTTGGTCTCACAACATTAAAGAATTTTCCAAATTTAGCAAAGCTTAAAAAAGTAAGTGTGCACTTTTTAAGGGTAACAATCGACCTATAAGGTTTATGAAAACTTAGGCTTGTAAAACAGTTATTCTATGCTTACACTAGGGTAATTATTTTCTTAGCCAAAATGACTAACGATCGCCATTTTTTAGCCAAATTACAATTCTTTAGCCAAATCATTACAAACTGTTAAAAATGGCCGCAATTCAACAGTTTTTTTGGGATTTTCACGTAGCCAATTTGGCGAAGGATCATTTTTATTTTAGCAAATGAGAATTCCAGTAGCCATTAGCGAATGGTTAGAGTGAGCATAGATTACAGTATTTAAATATTTTGTTCTGTTGGCTTAACTGAATTAATAGGAAAATACAGGCTTAACATTAACAAATTGTTGAGATGTTATGTTGTCGGCCATTTTTTAATGCATGCAGTAATTGACTAAAAGTTTGTAAAATTAACAAAGATGTCCTCAATTTATAAATATTTAATTTAATTTGTAATGAGTAATTATTTAACTTTGAGGTACATTGTTAAAAAACTGCAGCAATTTTTTATAGGTACTTTATAAATTTTAAACATGCTATTAATTTCAATGAATCTGCTATACTTTGATTTGCTATTTTCAGCTTGAATTAAGTGACAACAGAATATCATCAGGGTTGAACCACTTAGCTACAGGATCACCAAACCTCACACATCTCAATCTTAGTGGTAACAAAATTAAAGATTTTGCATCATTAGAGGCACTGGTAAGATAAATATACAGTCTCTACCTAATTAGTTACTAATAAATATTCTTTTAAGTTGCCCAAGGCTGACCGACATGAGCATAAATCAAGGTCAGCATCATTGGGTTTTTGATATTCTTAGGCTAACTTTTCCCCTGACACATCTACAGATCCAATGGCCATCTACTTCCAGTGGGTTAACTGCCAGTGACTTCTGGCTGCTACGAGCCTCCTACTGGTGTGCTGCTCGTCCTCTGCGGGCATCTGTGACTCACCCGAATCAAGTTTTGAGCGTTTTCAAAACTTGGCTGCAGCTACATTGAACTTAACTGCGCACCTCCCGGCTACTACGGGTTTGGTGTGCTAGATACTGTCTTGCGCGGGCCATATGTGGAGATTTTGGGTAGCAACAATTTTCCCCACCAGTCACACACAAGCCTTGCTTGGAAAGGTGTGACGGGCCATAAAGAAAACAATTAGTTTTGTGTGTGATTCTGTATTTTGGATGTTAATTTCGGAGAGTTGGCTATAAAGATAATTATTTCTAAAAAAAAGTAAGGAAAAGTAAAGAAACCTTTAGATAAAAGCGATTTCATAAAAATTTAACTTACACCTGTAATATATATACAACTATAGTATAAACAAGGAGCAAGTATGATGATAGCACTGGGCTATGAATTCCAACTGATTCCCACTGTGCTTGCCATATGGCCTGACTTGCTAAGATACCAATTTAAGAATGTTTAGAAATATGGCAGCCTAAACATGGTTGCAATTTACAACAGTGGTTTTTAATACTGTGTGAAATATAGTTTAATCATCAATTTCAATGCCAGCTCAAATAAGTTTTTAAGCAAGCTATTTTACATATTCTTGGATGCTTTTGACAACACTATTGTACAATTTGAGAAGTATTTAAAAAGAATGATTAACAAAGATTTAAGGAAATTGGACATACATACAAATGTTAGAGATGGTTGGTTGTTAAAATGATTGTCTCCCAAGTCGAGTTTAAAAATTAAATTTTGGATTTAACTTAGGCAAGTTTGACAGCTTGAATTTTTGTCTAAAAGTAGCAAATGTTTTTTTTTTTATTGCAGCAAGAATTGGCACATCTTAAAGCACTTGATTTATTTAACTGTGAAGTAACGCAAGTTGAAAATTACAGAGCCAAAGTGTTTCAATTACTACCGAACCTAAAATATCTTGATGGTTTTGATATCAAAGAAGAGGAATCAATAGATTCAGATGAGGAAGGTAAGTTACTCTTCTGTGGAAAGAAAAAGTATGTTCGGATCTCTGTGGTTAACATGCTTGCCTTCCAATTCTGAAGTCCCTTTTCAAACATGGCTACACACTAGGTTTTTTCCCATGACCTAACAGCGTCACTCTCCATATCTCATAAGGAGACCTGGTCATAAAACGTATGTAAATGGACTCTTTATAAACTGAAATGTACAGATAACCAGACAAAATGGACGGTTTCGAAGGGTGGTCATTTTTTATTTACACAGTTGACATTAATACAAATTGTTTAAATTTACCAAATGCAATAATGCATCAAACTTTTTTTAACTCCTTAAAATACTTGCAATGATGGTAGCAGTGGGCTATGTGTTTCAGTTGATTCTAACAATGATGGTAGCACTTGGCTATGAGTTTGTATTAATTCTAACAGCATAACATGTACATGTGGCCCAGCTTGCTGTATAACATTTTAGACAGGGTAAAGTAAAATTAACATAGCATTACCATCGCAAAGATGCTACAGTAATCCTACTTTTAAGTAGTAGACACACATTTTTGCTTAGTTTATCTAATATCTACTATTAGCTCTTTCCTGACCAACCTTGATTTTTTTTTGACACAAAATATTCAAAATGGCAATAGTAAATGTATGTTAAAGATGATGTAAATCTCTTTTGAATACCACGTAGATGACCACAAAAATATAGAAACAAAAAAATTCCCATCCTCTAAATTAAATCATGTATTGAACATTGAGTATATTTTTTTGTCTTAGGTGTAGGCTTGTTTAGTTACAGAGTTTAGCACATGTTTGCTAACATTCTGTTAGTGATGCTTACAATGTTTGTTTTCTTTTTCCTAGTTGGTGAAGATGATGAGGATGAAGAGGATGAGGAAGATGAGGTAGCAGTAGGCGAAGATTCAGGTAAGCTATCTTGTTAATTTCTTTAACAGGCTGACTGCCAGGGGCGTGTTATCGCCTTCAACTGCATGCATGTGTTGTGCCATGGACACTAATTATCCCTTTTTTGTAACTGATAATTAATCCTCTATTTTTGCGTAAAAAAAAATTAAAATTTAAATATTTTTGGTAAGGGTCGCGATTTGAAAATTTTTTTGGGAGCGTTCATACACACGAAACATATCGCGAGCAACAGATTCACATACACATAACGCTCGGCGAATTAATGCAATAATTCTGAAAAATCGCAAGAAGAACTGCGATCACGATAGTTGTTAAAATTTTTTTGTTCACGCAGAAAATCGATTTTTTGTTTGCGATGCAAAAAAAGAGTTTTAAATATTATTTTCGCATGTGTGAATGCCCTTATTGATATGGTAAAAATTACCCTTTTTAGTACTAAGGCGATTACAGTGTTGTGCTCAGTATATTGGGTCTTGCATATACAGTCAATTGAAACATGCTGTGGTAGTTAATGTGTTAAGGGGTTGATATGGCAAGAATGATGATAGCACTAGGCTATGAATAAAAACTGATTCCAAATGTGCTCTCCACAAATCATGTGGACTGACTTGCTAGATGTCGGTGTTGTATATGCTTAAAAATCACAGACCTTCAAAAGAGTTTTCTTGGCTGCATGCCTAGTAAGACTGGAGACTACAATAAGTCTTGAAATAAGCATAGCTTCAGTGAGGTGCAATTTAAAAGTTGAATTTCAGACAAATTACTTGGTGTGATGTTGTTCGTACCCTTGCCTATTTTACCTACCTCGAACAGTGTTTCCCATGAATATCATTGGATATAAACAGGAAAACATGCTTTTTTATATTTGTAAACTAAATTTTAATTAAACCATTTTCTCAAAGTATTTCATTATACTAAGGGTAATTTGGTTGTGCTACTTACTCAAAATCTTGTTTGGTGTGGAACTTAATAAAGGATTTTCAGTTCACAAAATGCCCTTCACAGTTTCAGATGTTCTTGTGCATTACCAAGGTGAATCCAGGTCAAAGTATTATAAAGATGCAGAACCGTGACTTGTGATTGGTTGGTTGGAAGTTTCTGTTACGTTGACCTTAGTCAAGCACATGCGGAATTGAATCCGTGAAAGGGCTTATTTTTATGTTCAACATGCTTTTTTGCCACGATTTCAAAACTATATATTTCTAATTTCAGATGATGATGATGTAAATGCTGTAGACGATGAAGATGATGATGATGACGACGATGATGATGATGATGAAGACGATGATGACGACGATGAGGATGATGATGACGACGATGAGGATGATGAAGATGAGGAAGATGGTGTAGATGGTGAGATCTCAGATGAAGTTGGTTTGGAGTACTTATCAAAAGCAGAGTTACCGGTAAGTATTAACATTACAATTTTGCCAACTTAAATCAAGTTATAGCTTAATTTAAAGGTATTTGTTTAAAAACATGTTCTGTCAATATATAGAAATGTAAAAAAAAATTATAAATCAGATCGTCTGGACTTGCTATTTATAAGGGCTATATTTTACATCCTATCCTGGACTGCATCATCAGGCCGACTGGTCATTTTGGCGGCAAAAGTGCGTTAACCTGTGACGACGATTGAATGACACGGGTAGAGAACTTCAGGGGATCTTGATCGCCAAACAATAGGTGCTTGCCATGTTGTGATGCAGACTCCTTGACACCCCTCTCAAACCATCTGCTTTCTCTGTCCAAGATGACAACATCCTTTTTTGTTAAAAGAATGGTGCTCCAGATGAGTAAACCAGCAGAGTCACCACGTACTTTGCTCGGGCAGCAATGTTGGTACATCCGCTTAAGCAAGGCTTTGTTTCATCTCTCCTTGTCCCGACATTGAATAGCATAAACAAATGAACTCTGGAAATTCCAGAAAAGACAACGTTGCTGGACGAAGGAAGAGTATCACCATTGCATGTCTCGGAGAAACTACACTGCATTTTCCTTGGCCATCACGTCTCAGTTTCATTCAAACCGGCTAATACTTTGAGACAGCCGCTTGTTCATACCAAAGATCGTCAACCAAAGGACAAACAAAGCAACATTTTTTATGCTATTCAGTGTCAGATAGACATTTTTTTTAGTTTGTCAGTTTTACATTACATGTTTGTTTTCAGGATGATGATGAGGAAGAGGATGATTTCAATCCAGACTTAGTAGGAGAGGAAGATGATGATGAGGAGGAAGAAGATGACGAGGATGAAGAAGGTGTAAAACTAGATGGACAATTAGGTAAGTCTTTGTATGTCAGTTTCCCTCAAGTAACATCTGGCATTGAGACCCACACTTCCCTGTTTCTTGTGTGACTGACAAAGCACTCTACACAGCTTCAGTAGACCCAGATGTACAATGAGTACTGGCATGTTTGGTAATTCTTAATAAAACTAAATTTACAAGCAATATTTTATTTCGTTGATTACAAAATTTTGGAAGTTTACATTTTTTGCTCTGGAAGGGAATATTTATGGAAATTATTTTCACTCAATGAATGTACCCTTCCTCATTAATGGCAAATAGATTCCCTCATTTGAGGCTTAAGGCCCTCTTTGGGAGGTGTGTTCAATTAAGTTGAAATAATGTGTGAAAATGGTGTGATATTGTGATGCTATAAATTAATGTAGTAAATAATTAAAATAAGAGCGAGAACCCGTTTTGTTTATTATATTAAAATCATACCTAATTATTAGTGCACTACAGACCACTACATGGTTAATTTGTTTTACAATACTAAATTAGCAATACAAAAAGAAGATAAAAGATGATAGAAGCAAGGATGATGATAGCACTGGGCTATGAATTAGAACTGATTCCAAATGTGCTCTCCACAAATCTTGTGGACTGACTTGCTAAGTTCACACTCATTGTGCATGTTTCAAAAACCATAATTTTGCTTGCTGACTAAGTGAAGTTGTTGACTTGTCTAGATAAAATGTCAATTAAAGGCTGATTTCCACTTTGTGAATTTATTCAGATGAATACAAATTTTCGCTCATGTGCAGTTTCATCTACAAAGTTTATTTACTGCGCATATCCATGAATGAAAATTATTGACACGCGCAAATACAATGTCTTTTTCTAATTCACGGCTGTATAGTTATGTAGATATTTGGGGTAGGGCCAAAATCAACCCAAAAGCCATGCCTGACATGTTTTTTTATGACAATTTACCAGTATAAATTTTTAAATTCAGAGAACACTGACTTTAAAACACCAAGTTTATCTATATTTTCATTGGTTTTATGACTTTGGAGAGTGAATTTTTTTGGAGGGTATATTTTGGGAGTTTAGTGTACCAAATGCATCTTTGTTCTTACAAAATGATTCCTAGTGTGTTCTTAAAGAAAATTAACATCTGCAATTAGTTGCACTGGAGCTTAGTTTAACATGCTTTCTTTACAAGCACGAGGTTCTGGGTTTAAACGTGGCCATGTACAGTTGTTAAGTTTTTTATTTATTTTCTCAGATGATTCAAGGGGGCAGAAGAGGAAACGAGATGTGGACGACGTAGGTGGAGAAGAGGATGATGAAGATTGAGGCGTTTAGAGACCAATTCCTGAGTGTTTCCAAAGACTATTTGAAATGTATATACATGGTAAAGATCGCGGCTCCTTTGCCATCCCAACTGTATAGAGCTCCATGACAAAACCGACACTCATCTCAAGAGAGCTAACTTCTGTTAAACTGCCTACAGTCTACACGATAGCTTTCATTCCGACGTACTAGCTTTTACCTTTATGAATTTCAGGGCGTCCAATGTAAGGTGGTTAGATTCATATTCTTTAACACAGTTACTCGACATGATTTGTAAATTATGAATACAGAAGTTTGGTTTTAAATCTAATATACTGTAAGAACCAAGTATTTTTAATTCTGAGCAATTGTATTATTCCAACTGAAATGCACAGTCAAATTAACTGCTGTTCAGTTATGTGACGCATATAAACTTTGATAGCTTAATTATCCCAATTTGTACATCAGTCTTACACTCTGCCTGCAGGCTGGTTTGATTATTTGATATTACATCTATCAAAAGGTTGAGAATTAAATCGGCTATCCATTGATTTAACAGATGCTTAAAGACGGTATATTAAATCAATGGCTGCAGATGATTTATAAAAAAAATTAGCGTATCTGATCATAGTTGCCATAGATTTGATCAAACCTCTTGAACATGATGATTACCTGGAATCAAATTTGTAATCCAACTCCCAACGACAATCACTATTTTGTCAAAGTGATTTTAAGTTAAGAGGTTTTATTGTTTTATGTATGGCATATTGTAACATCTTGGCCTGTTTTTATGGAGAATGTTGTCAAGCGGCCATGTTAGTGTCAGCTAGGGTGAGAGCGAGTTTGTATATTTATTATGTATGATTAATAATATCTTGAACAGTTATCCTTTCATTTTACCTCTTATAAGAAAGCTAACAAATTTCCCCTGACTCTGTCCTCTAGAATTTTTGAATACAGTAATGTTAACAGTTTGTCTAAGATTTTAAGAAAAAACTGTTTGTTCATAAAACAATTTAAGACAGTACAATTTGATGATAATTTCTTTCTAAAAGAGTTAATACTTTATCGTCTAATTCCGTGCAGGATGGTGAAGTCAAATTAATGTTCAAAATTCAACAGGTTTCTCGAAATTCTGTTGCAATAAATTTTTGTACAAAAGGAAATTATTGTAATATTGTTGTCTTGTCTATATTTTAATTTCATTGTCTTCTCCTGATGCTGTTGGGGCGGCTTGTTTCATTCTTAATTGCGGCAGAGCCAAGCCAAATGAGACATGTCTAAAATTGAGTTTTTTTATGTGTTAAAAAACTACACATTAATATCTTTAAAATGCAAAATAAATCAGTTTCATACGATGTTTCCTTGCGATGTTATGAACAATCGAAGTTTGAACATCCAAAATGTGAGTTTTGAGAAAACTATTTAAAAAGTGTTTATCCGTATACATTGACTAAGCATGGTCATTTTAAATTGCATTTTTAAAACATTTTTTGATCATATTATCTGAAAATTGTTAAGGTAGTATGAAAGTTGAACTGTAAATTTTTAAATAAAATTAAAAATTTAAAAAAATTGACCACTTTAAATTTCGGCCTATTGTGGAAAACTAGTATTGGCGCCTTGTCTCATTTGGCTTGGCTCTGCCACATTTGGAAACGTGGCGAAAATGGTGCAGTGACAGTCACTGGTATTTTGCCCTGCGTTGTTTTTGTATATTTAAAACAAGATTTTTTTTATACCTTGCTTCGCAAACACTCCAAAGCAGAGAATTGGCATTTCAAATAAACTTAACATTTTATTTGTGACCTATTAGTAAACCCTCCGAAATCAGGATTTTGAATACAATTTACAATAAAATTTTTATTCCAACCAGATGTAAGAATGCTTTCCTTAAAGTGCAAAGATTTTTTTTTCTGTTTCTGCTGTGTACTTAAGTTAAAAAAGTTTGCGAAACGAGTATAAAAACTTAGTCTAATGGAATGATACGCGATGACAATAAATCACCCACTTATCCATTTTATTGTACACATGCATGTGCAATTGAATGGCATATGTACATTGTCCATAACAATAGTAAAAGAAGTCGACAGTAAATAAGTGTTTTAAATGTTGGGTGCCCATGAGTGTACTGTTACCGTAAAATGAAGTACATGCATGTGCTATTTTCAAAGCATCTAGGTGTAAGTTCTATCTTGTAAACTTGTCCCCACTGTACTACATTCACTTAAGATTGGAACCAATGGCCATGATTTTAAAGTACACAAGTCAACCCAACTGATTGGAGGGAGCAATGTACTCTAAGAGTGGGAATTGGAATTTGACTAATGAAATTATGAATTCAAAATCAATATATTTAAATTTGGTCGTGAAAAACAAATTGGTCTGACCACGATAACAATGCGGCATAAATGTAACGCCTTTTGCCAACGCCTTTCAGCACACAATTATTACCCCCAGTGACAGATTTAAGGGGATTAATAGGCTTGAGCCCCTAAAATTTATCTGAACCATTTTTTGGGGTTTTTTATAAATGACAACGAACTAAAAAAAAACATGTACAGCCGCCGTATATAGACTACCAGAGGCATAAGCAGTTGTTACTGTATGGAGGTGGTTTTTTTTTTATTGTAAAAACCAAAATCGGCATTTAAGCCCTCTCCCACCCCCACTAAATCACAATCCTGGATCTGCCCCTGACCCCAATTATTGGAATAAACGCATATGAAACACAATTCAACATTGTTGCAGCTTCAATCAACGCATATGTAATTATAAACTATGGACTGCCAGCTTGGGGCCTCACTACAAAACTCAATCTGATAGAATCGAATAGATTCAACGACGGGCATCTCGAAGAATTAAAAGTTTGTCGGGAGGTTATGTGGAGCGATTTAAAAAACTTGGTTGGTTATAGACGCAACTTTAATATTCATATTTCTGTTTGTAAAAGTTAACATTTGTAGTGCAATCAATGCTATGCTTTAATGCTCATCTTGAAAATCTTTTATTCATCCATACACCCATACTGTTGCCTTAAAACAATTATGTATCCATTTTTTTTTCCAGTGAAGCGAATAGACTGGACAACTCTGAGTACATTTTACTGTCACTAATTGCAGGCTTCAGGTGTTTGCATCAATGGTGTCATTGGCATAGCATCTTGTCCATGGCATTCGACCAACATCAATTAAATCTCATCTTGGCACCACAAATTAAATTGTTATCTTGAAATGCTTGTGTTTTCTTGAAATGCATGACGAGTGTCATTTGTGAAAATCTAGAAGTGACATACAGTGGAACCTTGATTTTACATACCTCAATTTTATGAACTCTCAATTTTACACACCCCTAAATTCGCTAAAAACTACAATATTAACAATTTCAGCATAAAAGTTTTACTATATTTAATGTAAAATATGTGTTAAAATTAACCATAGGCTTAATGTACATATTAAAAATCATATTTAAAATAGAATTGTTATGTAAATGCGATAACTAATGAATAAACCTAAATAATAGAACATAACTCGATTTTGCAAACCCTCGCGTTTACATACCCCTTCGGGTCTGTACAGTATGTAAAATCGAGGATCTACTGTACATTTTTTACCACTTCAGCCCCAACCACTGTGGATTGAGAGGTGGATGTGTTCTTTAAATTCCTAAATTTTAATTATGATCATTTGAAATCCATGTTAAATGTAAAAATGCCATTTACAAGTCCCTGAATGTTTAATATTCTAACCTATAATTTCATTAGGCCCCATTGTGATGTTGGGATTGTTTTTCATTGACGGTGAAATGCCTCAATTCGTTAAATTGTGACACTTAAAAAGCATTTTATTTTTCAAAGAACGTCACTTTCGAACATCTTGATAAGCCCGACGTACCAGCTGTGCCCTTTGTCCAGAGTCCCCGACAGATATTCGAGGTGTTCAATTTAAATTTTACAAGAATTTATCACGTTTTCGTATTTCGTGAAGTTGCAGAACCGGCCTATTATTACCACACCCACCTCATGGTTGAGGTGCTGGTGAGAAAATTTTAAAATACGGGATGTTCTTCGGAAACGGCACTCATTTACATTTAAAATTTAAAAGAATTGAAATGGAGTTCAGCCTCTTTCAAAGAAAAAAATAAAAACTGTTCGATTTAATATTAAAAAAAACAAAATCGGCAAAATATTTAAAAATGAAACATCAAAAAATGAAACATCAATGTATTAAACATAATGTAATAATACACATACTAAATTTTAATCAGAGACAAGTTGCATCCATTGTGTTGGTATTTGGTAGCATTTTGCAAGGTTACTGACAGCAACAATAATTAAAGATGAGGGTATGAATATATTATATTATATATTTGTGTCAATATTGAGTCATATTGATTTGTGCTGTGCTGCGATACAGTCACTTGGGCAAACTGCTCTCTTCAGTTTTTATGTAAAAGTTAAGTTAGTCCCATATTCAACACTGAACACAGGTGAATGAGCTGTTAGGAGCTCATAGTACCAGGTGTCAGGTGTTGTAGAGTTGGCAGTTCTCTTTTTAAAGCTTCCCTGGGATACTTCAACCAGGACTCATTCACAGTTTATTACAATGAGAGGCATCCAGCCTCACCAGGAATTGAACCTGGTTAATCAGAATGGCAGATGAGTGTCATAACCACAGGACTACTACTCTGTTTTACGATTAGTGGAATAGTAAGTACATGTTCCTACCTCTGTGGCATAAACTATTTGTTTAAGGTTTGTGTGTTACTAGTATGGTTGGTCTACCTTTCCCAGTTTTATTGGGTTTTCTCTCATGTGTATTCTTCAGTTTTCAGGTGTGGATCTAAGGGCAGAATATTATTTTGTGTACACTTTGTGCCTCTGAAAGTGCTGTTAATATCTCACACCTGTGCTTGCCAAACTTTGGATCAAATCCCCTCTTTCGGGATCCGTGCCTGCCAGAGGCCTCTTTTCCTCTTCATCGGTTGTTTGTCCAATAAGTCTCTCCCTATACTTCCTCCTCCAACATTACTAGGTTCAAAGATTCAAATTTGTGATTTATCTTCACAAAGCCTGATTTTTCTCTGGCAAGGGGTGGTCAGTATTTGACCTGAAGAACTTTTTCACATGCCAAGAAAAAAAAAATCAATTCTAGCAAGATTTGTTTTTCTTAGAACACCTAAATAAATATTAAGTTTATTTTAAACTGCAAATGAATCACGAAGTGCATAAGCGGACAGCTCGGTGAACACACCAGTGGCTACTGGCTTTAGATGGATTAAAATTCCGAATAGTTGAAAGTGTTCCTTGAATAAGTTGAGTACATTCTTAGGTCTTGTTCACAACTATTCAAAATCAGCAGCTAATTCCAAAGTTAATTTTTGCTTTGGTTTGATTCAAGTGACAATAGAATGCAAGAGTTTTGGACATGGACAGGGGGTTTTGGGGGGGGGGGGTGCCCCCTTTTGGTCAATTCTTGATTCACCACAATAGATGTACTATAATATCCATGTAAATTCAATAACAGAGCTCCCATGTTTGAAAACCTAAAATCTTTGAGATTTCGTCGGCCAGCATTCATAACCGTTTTGGAGTACTATATAGGTATCTAAAAGTGAAATTAAATAATAATCATTGCTTTGATTATTACAAATGAAATGCTGTTTACTATTTTATTTGGTACAATTATTGACAAATGAACTTTCAAAATACCATTTGGTGTCCAAATAAATTTATAAATTAAAAAAAAAATACTGTATAGTGTTTTGTTTATATTGCTAATTTATCAAAAATCCTGGAGATAATCATGAATTAAAATTCTTGAAGAAAATTGGGTATCTGGAGCCCAGGAGATGATGAACAATTCCTGGAGACTCAAGGCTAATCCTGGACACTTGGGAGTCCTACAACAATATGTAAAGTTTATATGCTAATTTTTAACCATTTACCTTTTTCAGATTGTCACCACTGTCTGTTAACACAATAGAAAGCAAAAAGTACATATATTGGCTACCATGGAACTTTTCTGAAGTAAGGACTGATATCTCTGTTAGAAAAAGTTGACAACAATTCTTTGCAAAAATGGAATCATACGAATATGACTACGAAATCAACATTTCTAATACATCATATTATTATTATTTAGACTTTTACATCTACAACGTAAGTCCCATATCAGATATTTGTTTTGTGGCTAAAATTCTGATTGGGGCTGCTGCAGTGATAGCCAATGCCGCAACGTTCTTGATGATTTGCTGCATACGACGAGTCAGAAAACAACAGAATGTTCTGATCGCGAACCTTGCTGTCGTTGATTTTATTGTTGGTGTATCTACAGTTTGGTTTACATTGTCATATGGAGTGTCTGACTCTATTTCAAGTCTTAATTCAACATCAGATGCCATGTTCTCTTTAACTTGGGTTTTCGCAGTTAGTTTTGAACGTTTCATTGCAATAGTTGTTGCACCCATTCGCTATCGTTACGCTGTCACTAAGTGTAGACTAACATTGGCATGTGCCATCTTATGGGTATTTTCAATTGCTTTCGTTTGTTACATGACACTCATGCTACTTGTTGGCATATACGACAGAAGTTATTTGACAAAGGTTTACATTATATACTTTTCAATGACTTGTATAGTTGGTTTAACATATGGAATAATTTTCATTTTTGTAAAACGACAAAGTGATAAATTTAAGAATGGTAGTGCGTCCGGAGTTGCACGACAGACTCGGTTGACGTCATTGTTCTTCACGTTTGCCATACTATTCGGTTTGCTGTGCTTCTGTTTATTGCCAAATCAAATATTTATGATGTATCTAATTCATAACATATCCGGAGGAACTTACACTTTAAATAATACATTTCAAGCTGTATTCTACGATATATCCCACGTGTTACTGCCGCTAAATTCTGCATTAAATCCGTTTGTTTATTGGTGGCGTATCCCTGAATTTCGTGATGGATACAAGAAGCTCATACGACCATGCAATCGTGGGAGCAGCTGTGTACCGGAACCTAGCATTTCAAGTATTAGTAACACATCAAAACAAACCTCCGACATTCCCCAGTCATTTAGTTAGCATTATTCTTGTATCTTCATTGTGGCACACATCAGCTAAATCGTCTGCAGATATCTATTTAAGTCTACTGTATTTACTGCAGTAATCCAGTGCTATGATGCCTCCTTTGGCAGCTACAATAACACACAAGGTCACAACTCAACAAGGTCAAGGTCACAACTCAACATTATTTTTCAGTAATCCTCTTTCAGCTACTGAACTAATACTGTTGCAACTGAATTACTGCAGTAACTGCAGCAGGATAATTTTGACATGTTACCTTAAAAGGAATACAGTACAAATCAGGAATCTGTCATTTAAAATCTATGGATGATTGTTTATTGGACCTATAACTAACGAATGTAGTCTTTAGAAAGAGCTATTTAAAAGCGGAATCCGTTCGCAACTGATCATTTTAATTTAAGATCGTAAAACTAAATGACTTGATTGTAAGTCAAATGACACAAAATGTTGCTGGTAGCAATACAGTATTGCATTACCCAATAGGGTGCAAACTGAAGACAAACATTGATACCTGAACACAGCAAACGGTGTAAATTGTTAGATGCAAAGCACTTTTTTTTACAATAGTTGAGCTTTGGCCTCATCATTCATTAGCATAAATCATGAGGTACTATAGTCTGGCTGAAACCACCTTATTTGCATAGCAGGTGGTGTTGATTTTACAAATGACTGTTAATTGTTGCCATGCATTACACTGAAATAACCTCAATGTTAAAATCATGGGGTACCTTATATGACAGTAGTTTAATTATAGACAACAAGTCGATCCGACAATAGACGCGGAAAGCTGCGCACAGAAAGCTGTAGCTGGTCAGAGTCACCAACCGTTTGTGCACTGCACGCCATCACTTTTATTTAGCCAACAAAACCGGGCAAGTATTTCTATTCTACAGCCGCATATACAAGGCGATTGAAGATTAGAGTGCAGCTATTGATCTATGCAAGCAAGATCAGTGTTATGAATCGTTTCTGTGTCATGCTTGCTTTTATAATATTAACACAAGTTTTCGTTTTATACAATATAAATAATATTTATGTATTTTTCTTTC
>JAOTQE010128542.1:0-12230 GCA_025631205.1 Nesometra sesokonis
AAAGCTATGTCTGAGGCTATTGAAAAAGTACAAAAAAGAGCTTTCCGTATCATTTTAGGTTCCAACTATGTTAGCTACAGTATGATCATGCTTTGTCTGTTACAGGTCTACCTACCCTTGTTAATAAAAGAGAGAATCTTGTCCTGGCCTTCGGGGAAAGCTTGTTAAAATCTGACCTCTTTAGAGGAATGCTTCCCCCCAATCACACATCAACAAGGTCTCCCAGATCCAACCGCTTTCTTGAAGTTCCTCTCTGTAAATCGGCTAGACTATCTCCCTCGCCTATTCCCACTATGGTTAACTTAATTAATAAGCATCATTAGCATCACTGGTTTTCTGTTTAGCAAATTGGATTAAAGTTTTCTGTAGTCCATTGTTTGTCAATTCTATTTGTCTGTACAGTGTAGCAATATACTGTAGGTTTTTTTCTTTTATATTTTGTGTATTGTAAATGTTATGTTAGTGCAATATGTATTAATTTTTTTTAAATATTTTACAATGATTTTTATATTTGTAATGCAATTCATTTCAGTCTGTGACTTCCGATTTGTATTGAGTGTTTTATACCTGAATAAATAAATAAATAAAAAATAAATAAATGTTTGAAGTTTTTGGGTTGGGATAATATAAATAGCTAAGTGCGGTTTTGAGCTGATCGATAAATTTGGCTCTAGTATAACTCTAGTATAATTTTAAATATTACTTGATTTCTATATTATAATATTAAGCTTTTAACAAGTGGTTCATTGCTGTGTTTGGTTGACAATTTCGTCCAATGTCAGGATTTCATGATGTTTTCCTCATGATGTGTGCTTTAAGTCCAGATCTTCCTTTGCATGGCCTTCCACAAACAATATTAACAATTTTAAGCTTAAAACAACTGGTTATTAATGATAGCATAAAATGTCAAATAGCTAAAATTAATATTTAGGATAGGGGTAATAATTAGCCACGAGTTCAGTTTTATATGATTAGTAGATACCCGGTACGGATCATCCTAACGATGTTCTTACAGTAGCTACCTTTTAATATTAAGCCCATGGCAATCATTTCACTAATAAAACCAAAGCAAATCAAAAGGTCACACAATGTCGAAAAAAGATGAAAATGTTGAGTTTTTGGGGTATGGGTAATAAATATTATTGTTTATATTTTAATGTTTAGCTCATTTCAGTTGGATCAATAACATAAAGGATTAATACCTAGGTTTCTTAATTTTATATAAAATATCTACTCTCCTTGATCTTTGTATATATCAGTAAATATTCTTAACCTCTGCTGTAATTAGAGAAATGGGTAACAAAAAAGTGGCTGGGGATGTAAAGTCAGTCGATCAAGACCCGTTATTAGTGTTGGTAGAGGGCGCTTCGCAATTTATCTTTTGCAGTATTTTTGCATTTTGGAAGAAGCAAATGTTGGTTTTGCCAAGGTTTTGCTTTTTTTAAATGAAAACAAATTGTTGTAAATAATGGATGACACTCTACCTAGATCTATTTATCTGATGTGCCTAACTACAGCTGGGGGTGTTCCTCTTTATACTAGATCAAAAGGAACAGGAAAACAGGTAAGCTACGCTTAGGCTAGGCCTAGGACCGACCTTGACTGATAGGCTGGCGGGCTTTGACTTAGGCTGACGTAATCGTACTGGTCATTTCGCCCCAATAATATATTGACCCCAGCCTAAAGCTTAAATGTGCTAACAGTCAGCCTAAGCTAGGCAAATATTATTATAATCTTACTGTCTCACTATTTAGCGTCAACAGGCGTATATCTTTGTTACTTCTTTTAAGTTTCAATATACATGTTCTAGGCTAGGCCCTAATCCTACTAGCACATAGCCTCAGGCCTAGGCTAGGCCATATGTTCTGCTACATATGATTACAACATAACATTACGAAAGTGATTGAATGTTACACTTTTAAAACCAACATTTGAAATACTGGCATAACAAAACACAATGTCCTTGTATCCCGAGTACCTGAAGGGCGAAAGTCATCCATTACATGCAGAAATAGTTGGTCTCAGAGGTGCTCGTAGTGAGCGGTTGAGGTCTGTGGCTGCTGGTACAAACCGCTATCTTTACTCCTTCATACCAACAGGCGTCCGGGAACACCAACGACTGGTTGTCTAGGAACTGTCATTTTTTGTAATTTAATATCTTTACTGTTTTTCTAATATGAGCAATGTAATTTTCTCATTATGAGGATGAATAAAGTTTCTGAGTATGATTATTATGATTATGTCAGCATTTGTGTACATATTTTACAGTTGAAATACAGTATACAGCAGTCAAACTTGTCGCCAAAAAAGTCGAATCCAAAGTGGCATTGCAAAAAAAAATGACTCGGATGAGAACATTTGACATAGAGATCATGGGCGATGGAAGAGAGGGATGGGGGACACGTCCCCCATTGATAACTCGGGGGGGGGGGGACAGTCCCCCAGAAATGTCACTCCAAGTACAAAATTCACAATCCAAAGACAGCATGTACAAATATGGTAATTATGAATATTGTGGCCTGCCTCCAAAACTTCTTCTGGGACCAGGAAAGCACAAATTTAGAGGCAATATGGGGTTTTTTTTTGCTCATCAAAATCTAACCAGACTGGGGTAGCTGAGCAAAATTGATTGTTATCTATTATGTAAAGCACATCAATCTGGCCTGAAAAATGAATTTTGAACATCAAGATATAATTTGTGACTTAGGAAAAGTTGACTTAAAAGTTTAACTGTACAAATAATTATTTTTTTTCAAAACCTAGGCAGGCCTGATTATTAATTGCTTCTTTTTTTCTATCACCATAGCTGGCCTTTGCAGAAATTGGTATGCTCTATGGAGTGCAAATGTTTGCACAGAATCATGATGTTGAACTACAGAGTACAACTACTGATTCTCGTGTACTATGGAAGGTCTTCTGTGACAGGTGAGGTTTGGTGTAAGATACTGTATGTATTCAGTGGTGTCAATTTAAGCCCTCGACCAGTGCAAAACCCAACTATAATGGTTTTTGTGCCAGAAAATTAGTCTTATGAAATCTGTAGAATTTACAGGCTATACTTGTCATAGTTCATGTTCGACCCTTTTAAAGTTCAACCATACAGTATTCCAATCTGTAACAGGTATTTACAGTATGGCCATTAAAGTTAATAGTCAATCCCTTTCATTATAGACCTATTATATTTTTTTTAGAACTACAGAAATGGGACATCCCCAAAGATTTCTGTGCACTGAATCCCTCTGCCTATAATTTCCACCCTATTCATTGTCAAAAAAATGACACCCATGCGTACTAACTCAAGTTGAAGCCTACCAAATCACTGAATTGTAAATACACACGTGCAAGTCATATGGCCGAGCGGTTGAGACAGGGAATCGGTAATCATAACAACAGTATGTGTTCGAGGCACGTTTGTACAATGGTTGTTTTTGGTGGGACAAGATAAGGATTAATTCATAGACCCAGTGTATAAAATGGCTTGTTTGCACTTAAAAGAACCCAGTGTATCTTTCGAGATGAATATGAGTAGAGGGTTAACCAGGTGTACACATCCCCACCATGGAATGCAGAATGTAATGCCTGTTTGGGGCAGCAAGACATGATGTGACCCTTATGAGAGGAGAATGTCATTGAATGTGTGAACATCATGTCCACAGCACTGGTGGTAGGTTACTGTAGTGACTTTTACAGACATGTTATAAACATCAATGCATTATTACTAAAAATGAGGTACTCTTAAAAAAAAACCTTGGTATAAGCCCATGCAAATACTGACTGTGATTACTTTACATGTTAGTGGGCTTATGCTTGGGTATAAAGTATGTCCACATCACACAGTGACAAAGTGATTTAGGCTTATGGGTCATTCCATGTCAATTCAAAAAGTGGGGGTACTGGTCACATCTTTGATATCACTGACATTTTTTTTTTTGAAGCTGGTCTGTCATATAAAGAACACAACCAACATAAAACATCCTATTATTATAATTACTATTACTTATTATTACAGTTTATTTTTCATATATATTTTTCTTCTAGTATTACCTTGATTATTGTTGTTGATGATGATGACAGTGAAGATCTTCATTACTTAAATTTACTGCAGCAAGTTTTCAATGCAATGGTAAATATCATTTATAATTCATTTAAGTCTACATGGCTGTATAATGTCAAGTTGCTTAGAAGTAACAGGCAATGAACAAGCATCCCAACCAGGGAGCATATCATATTCTCATCTATGTCGACCATGGGCGTCGATTTGTGGGGACGGGGTGGACACGTCCCCCCACTTTTCAATGTGGGGGGGACATGATATCAATTGTCCCCCCACTTTTTGGTAAATGTATGAAAAAAATGTAAAAGTTGAAAAAAGCGGTAACCCTTTGATGTATTTTTCAATAAAAATATTGTATAATTGACCCCAAAAATAGAAAAATAGACACACAAATGGAGAAAAAACTTTTTTTTTTCTTCGTCAAAATCAAACCGGAAACCACGCCTACACAGCGGACCCTCCGCGTTGGCGCCACCACTTCAACTTCTTGTTTTTGTACCTCCCACTTTTCAATTCAAATCTACATAGTTGATGTCGACTACAATAACTGGCGGTAAGGTCCAGCACTGTGATACTCTGCCTGTTCTATAGGAGATGATTTACTACTAAAACCAGGGATTTAATTATACTGGGTGCAACACTGTCAGAATGTTTTACCCACAATAAAGCTTACTATAAGTCCTACCCAGCCTAATTTCAACAGAGGCGGATCCAGGATCCACTGAAAGAGGGTGGGGGAGGGGTGCTTGCACTTTTGCAGAACCAGGTGGGCGTGGTTGCCAGTTTTATTTTAACAAGAGAAAATAAAAGTTATTTCCCAATTTTAGTGCCCTGGTACCCTATTTTGTCTGGTATTTTTGGTTTTTATGGTAAATTTTGGACCCGGTGCACCTTATAAAAGGGGGAGGGGGTGCAACTATGTTTTGATGATAATATAGGGTTGGCACGCGCCGGTTGTGCCCCAACCCTCTAAATCCGCCCAGTTCAACCTGCCACCAGTTCTAAGCCTCTCAAAAACAATGTTTAATCATGTCACTACCCATCCTTGTATGTTTGTCACCCACAATTTCAGAGCCCCAAGTCTCCAGGATTGTCCTGGAATCTCCAGGAATTTTGAATCATATCCTTGACTCCCAGAATTATCAAATTTTCTCCCTGAATTTAGATTTCAGGAAATTTTGGTTTTGTGAAAGTTTCACAATTTGAGCATATTTTGACCCTTTTTCAATATTGGTGAATCCTGAAGATAAGTAATAGACCTACATATTGGCCATGCATAACATACACACCAATTTTTTCTTTTCTTTTTGCTTGTCAAAATCAAAACAGGGAGCCACACCCACTTTGACCTGGGAAAGTGCGCACCCACTTTGCTGGATCCTGTAAATGGATAAAACTTCCACCTGCCCACTGGTTTCTTTAGATAAATGGCCATCAGATGAATCAAACCTTCCTATTGTTTTACAATTTGGAGTTTCCACACTTGCACTCAATGTTTGTTCTTTCACCTTTATGAAGGTGAAGGATCTTTTTGAAGCAGTGAGGCTTGTTTTTAATGGTGGCTGGTTCATAATGGTTGTTCAATTTCTAAACATCCTTCTGATATGTTTAGAACAATTTTTGTCTTCATCAAAAAACAATTGCAATCCACTAGGTAGATGAGTTAATAGGAATATAAGAAACTGAGATATTTGCCGAGTATAAAAAAAAGTTTAGCACTAGCCCCAAAATATTTAGTTCCTCTGTGGAGAGAGAATTGTTTACACTGATTGCAGGATATGCTCAAGGTAAGGCCTAATTAGGGTACCATTGAATAGGCTAAACAATAGCAATATAACTACATTTCTATATTACTAGCTCAGTATATACTGCATCATTTTTGTCTAAAAAGTACAATGGCTAGTTATAGTATAAAAAAAACAATGAACATATAGACAAATTCTGATCTGCGTTTTATTGTTGAAAATTCCAGATAATGAAGTAATTAATGTAATTAATATTGAATTCTGACAAAATGATGTGTATCTCATTGCATTATTAGTTTTTATTAAGCTTAACCCTTTGAAGTCCCAGCATTCTGTCCCAGGTCACCTGAGCTTTTTAATGCATTTTAATAAATTTAGAAAAATACAAATTACATTTTTATGACTGTACTTTCACCAAATATTATATTTATTGTTATAGTATAGATATTGGGCTTCCCAAAAATAATAACATTTTTTTACCTTTCTACCTCGGCCAAAGGTCATGTGTTAAAAAAATGCAATTTTGAGGTCTAAAAAGGGTATTTTTTATCTATAAATTAGTAAAAAAAAATGTCACTCCAATCTAAGTATGAAATCATCAGCGGAACTGCTAGAAGCAGTGCCTTCACCATTAAACTCAATTCAGTCTTCTTTAGTTCGTTATATCCTCACCAAGGTCAACATCCTCCCCCATTCTTACTAAAATACACCCAGATTGCTTAATTTTTGCCATTTTGACCAATTGCCAAATATCGAGAAATTTCCTCAAATTACCTATCTATAGAGGGCAGCTTTACTAAAAAGTACTTAGCATGTGTATAACAGCTCAGAATTTGGTTAAAAGCCAAGGCCGTACTGTATACGGCCCACGCATCCTGGAACAGTAATTTAGGCCGTATGGGATACGGCCCACGACTTCAAAGGGTTAATACCAGCCTGATTGGCCAGATAGAAAAAAAAATACACAATGAACATAGATAATACTGATTTATTGTTAATGTACTATAATATTAATATTTGTTTTCTTTTAAACAGGTATTTTTTGTTGGTTTAGACAGTTTAGAAAATATAAAGAATGTTGAACGTCTTCGTAAAGATTTAAAGGTTGGTCCATATCTTATTTTGTTTTGTTTTTTTTTTGTTGTGTCACATCTAACACAAGGTTTTCTCATCACTTAATGGGATCAGAACTCCCTCATTCTTTCTAACCCAAGTCACATTATGATGCTTAGTGGGCGGTGGTCTTAGTTCCGAGATATTTTTTAGTATGTTATCAGGTTGAAATTCATAACCTAAGGATGAAGGCTACAGTGCCATTTTATTGATATTCGTAAACAACACTTCTCAAATTAAATGGTCATTTCTTTAAAAAAAATTTGTTTTTGTTTATTTCTTAGTTGGGATGGAATATAATAGCATTTGGACTGGCCCAATGTTTTGTATGTTGACAACACACTTTTTTGAGGAAATTTCAGCTGATATCAGGGGCGGATGCAGACTTTGGAGAAGGTTGGGGGTAGAATGGATGCTGGTAGAAAGACAAAATTTTAGGGAGGCCAAAGGCCATGCTCCCCGGGAAATTTTGGTCTTTAGATGTCCGGAATTGAGTTTTTGGACGAACCATATTTCAAATTTTGTAAGCTTTAAAGTGACGGGTTAATTATCAAAATTGGCCATATATATTAAACTAATGTTATTGAACAAAATGTACAAACATTTCTTTTGTATTTATTTATATTTCCTGTTGTTTATTTGTTTATTTCTAAATAACTTCCTCTATGGAACAACTTGGGGGTTTTGCTGTGACTAGCCTCAATTGTGAAAACACAGGTTAGTAAAAATATATAATTGAAAGTCTTTTTTTTTCTTACTCTTAGTGTTGCTATCCAGTTGTAGATTCTCTACTATGTAATTCTGATTTTTTTGGTTGTGCTACAAACACAGTTGATATAAGCCTTTTTCCAGACAGTCATCCTCTCCAGGTAAGTGACTTTGAGTAATAGTTTTCTAGTGAAATTGATGATGATGGTGATGATGATGATGATGATGATGTGATGTTGATGGTGATGGGGATGATGATGATGATGGGGATGATGATGATGATAATGATGATGGATGATTGAAGATGATGATGATGATGATGATGATGATGCTGATGCTGATGCTGATGATGCTGATGATGATGTTGATGATGATGATTGATGATGATGATGACGATGACGAGGACGACGACGACGATGATGGGGATGACGATGATGGGGATGATGATGATGGGGATGATGATGATGGGGATGATGATGATGGGGATGATGATGGGGATGATGATGGGGATGATGATGGGGATGACGATGACGAGGACGACGACGACGATGATGGGGATGATGATGATGGGGATAACGATGATGGGGATGATGATGGGGATGATGATGATGATGATGGGGATGATGATGATGATGGGGATGGTTGAGGTGGGTGGTGGACCTGGTGCTACACATTAAGTGATACAAGGGTCATTCCATGCCCTTTGCTGACAAACAGCAATACCTGCATCTGTCCACAACAGGGAATGTGTAATATTCTCAAAAGATGTACTGGGTTCTTTAATGTGCACAAAAGCCATTTGTTTAAACTGGGCCTATGGTTTATCCAAGAAAACTTGTTTCGCCACCAGGACAAGGTGTGAGTGTACTACATGTGGTGTTGGTTTGCTGTGGTGGTTGTTTTTACTATTTTTATTTCTCGGCTTTCATCACGAACAGTTATTATTATTATTTAACTTGCATGTTTTTGACGTAGCCTGACGAAATCAAAATAGTAGGAGCTTACATGGGATGGAATTCTACAGTGTTAATTTCACCATCTAGCCTTAATAATAAATATATAGTACAGCATTATAAATATAAATATTAGTTGTATTTTATTGTCTCATTATTTTGTTCTTATTTAGGAACCTTTGGAGATGTTTGTAAACTCTGCTGGTAGTACACATGGGTGTATCCATTCCAATGGGTACCTGGTGTGTGCAACCAGCAAATGGTGGACCCTCACAGGATCTGAACTAAATCTCCTAGCTACATTTATAAGAACTCTTCCTGAAAACTCTGCATCAGATGTGCCGGTGTACCTTCCTGATGCTAGTCCTAAGGTAATTAAGATTTCCTTTAATTTATTTTATGTCATTCACATCCAGTAGCAACTCACCAAGTATAGGAATCAGTCACAGATCCAGATATGCAAAATCTCACCACAAAATAAGTCTCATAGTAGGATAATCGAAAACTGAGTCATTGGTACATTCTAATAGAGCATAATGTCTAATCTACACTTTAAATGACATTCATTGGATAAGTAGATCCAAAGATATGGGCATTTAAATTTTTTGTGTATGGCAGTGGCAGACGCAGGGGTGTTGCCCTAGTTGCACGGGCAACACCCTTAATTTCATAGTTTTCTTGTAATAACATACAAAATCCAACATAAAAAATGTCCATTTCATCGTATATCCAGGGAACAGTTAAATTGGTATATCAATATTGAAATTTCTGGGGCTGGCAGAGAATAATTTGTATGCGCATATTACTTGCTGAACCCTATTGGGGGAGACAGGTCGCCCAAACTATAGGACTTTGCATCTGGGCAACCCCCTTAAATTTATTCTGCGACCGCCACTATATGGAAACGTAAATTTGAGAAAATCTTCTATAAAGTAATTAAAAAAGATAATTCAGACTTTTATTTCCAGAAAATATCCATTAAAAATACTTTCCTGCATGAAAATTGACTTAAAAAGTATATTACAATAAAATACCATATTTAGAATTAAAAAATAAATTAAAACAAAATTTCTTACAAATTTGACTTTAGACAATATTTTATTATCTCAATTTCATCCCACCTATGATGCGACTCATTGTGTGGTGAGACGTCACAAATATTGGAATGGGGGTCCGGAAATGTACATCTCCACACGGGTCAGTCTGTTTCTGGTTTTGAGTCTAACAAGCAAAAAAATATTCCTTACCTTATCCCTTTAGCTTAAAAGTGTTCAATAACATTTACCTTTCTTCTACTCGAGAATAAATGTAAGGAAGTATGCAGGTAACTAAGCATGTTATAATAAACAGGTAAATTTCCAAAGAAATGTAATTTTTGGGGTAGATTTTTGGTGGAATGCCCTTTAATTTAACAGTTTTTATTATGTACATATTATATTCAATACTTTCATTTTGTAACACATGTATGTAAAGAAGTAAATAATGTTGAATTTCCAAAGAATGTTAAATTTCCAAAGAAAAGTAATTTTTGAGGTAGATTTTTGAAGGAATGCTCTTTAAGTTTTTATTACGTACATATTTCATTTTGTAACACGTGTATCTAAATAAGTAAATAATGTTGAATTGAATTGAAAAGTTATTGTCTGTCAGACTCCTCATCGATTGCTGAGCATTCACCTT
Organism: Nesometra sesokonis; assembly: GCA_025631205.1. Taxonomy (NCBI): domain Eukaryota; kingdom Metazoa; phylum Echinodermata; class Crinoidea; order Comatulida; family Antedonidae; genus Nesometra; species Nesometra sesokonis. The sequence continues at coordinate 10,254 of JAOTQE010128542.1, forward strand.
CTAAGTGGCCTAGTGGTGAGCGTACTGTGCGGTCCATCACCAACATTAGATGCTGTCAAGACACAGTTGGTGGAACCTTGTTGGCTGCCACATATGGAAGCTCTGAGAAGTTGCTTGAATATGGGATTAAAAAATGTACCACCAAGTGTTGCAGTAGATCAAGGTGTTCTAGGGTAAGTCCTTATAAAAAAGGCTGGTGACGAAAATGTGACGGCATGTTTAAGAAATCTTTGGGTCAGTGGCAAAAAGTTAATGTTATGTTTAAGAAACCTTTGGGTCAATGGCAACAATTTAATTGTGTGTTTAAAAAATCTTTGGGTTGCTTGTAACATTTTAAAGGTGGGTTTAAGAAATCTTTGGGTCGGTGGCAGAAATTGTACGGTGTGTTTAAAAAATCTTTGGGTCATTGGCAACAATTTAATGGTGTGTGGTAACGAAATTTTTGGGTTGGTGGTAAAAATGTAATGATGAGTTTAAGAAATCTTTGGGTCGGTGGCAAAAATCTCAGGATAGTTGCCAACAAATTTAGAATGAATACCAAAAATGTAATGGTGGGTTGTTACGCCACATCTGAGTTAAAGAATTATAAAGTCAAATACTCCACCATAAAAACCTTAAAATTGGGAAAATAAAGTTATTTCTTTCTAGCTCCGCTGGATCTGCCCCTGGATAAATCAAAACAAAAGTTTACCCACCATTTAATTTTAATTTTTAATTTTCTTTAATTTTTATTTTTTATGTAGGTTTTTATTTATAAATTATATTCAAAAGAAGTGCCTAGCAACAGTCCGGTTACCACGGCCACCCGGTATTTCAGAAAGCCGGTTACCAGGTCATGAACGTCGTCTAGAATTGTTGTCTTGTTTCTATAGAAACACTGTTGGCACAATATTCCCACCAATGAAACTTGATGAAACAGGTATGATTCTCCCCTTCTCACATACATGATCTTTACTACAGGTTTGTTTTTCAAACTGAACTGTTGTTTACTTTCAAATACAATGTTTTCATAATGATAATGCAACAAATAATATTTTTTGCCCATTTCCATCCAACCCAAGCTCTTAAAAATCAGGATCAGTGTTTTGTTTTAATCTTAATATATCTTTTTTTTCTTCTAAGAACAGAGTTTTATGAAATACATAAAATATCTCAAAGATAGCCTGAAACGAAATCCAATTGCAAAAAATATAGTAATAGGACCTATTAAAAAGTACAAAAAAACCAAAATATGTGAGGTTTCATCACAAATTGAGTTGTGTTGTACAGAAAAGCAAATTTGAGTTATCGTTATATTGTGATAGGGTTTTTGTATTAAGTTCGTAGGTTAAGTATATCAAGAGAAAAATAATTTTAAAATTGTATGTGTATGAAAACACACTTTAGAAAAAATCGACTTTAAAGATAAACAATTGTTGACTTACAGTTGTAAAATAACAGTTACAAAATATAGCTCATAAATATGTTTATTGTAAATAAACATGACCAGGATGTTAAAGTAATCAATTTCACAAAACAAAAATCTCATTTTCATCAAACTATGACATTTTGTCTATTTTTGTGAATACAGTATCTCAAAATCACTTGGCGTACAACAAGACGCATTTCGTCACGACACCTGTTCTGCTTGGACAACACACAGAAATACATAAAATAAAAATCAATGTCTTTTTCACTCTGGTTGTATATCTTTGCCTGTTTAATCGTAGTCATGTACCTCGTCGAGTAAAGACGTGACTTAACGTAGCTCCGCTGTTAAGTACAAAATTCCCAATCAGCTAAATACAATACCGGTGATCTGTGAGTATAAGGATCCTCATCAACAACACTAGACAGCTGTAAATACCTAAATGCAAATGAATTTATAAATCTAACTTAAAAAATAAATACTAACCATCTATCCTTACTTCATATAAACATTAGAAGTATATCTAACAAATCTGATAAGCTTGAAGAACTTTTACATTTATTAAATTT
>JAOTQE010128553.1:0-12229 GCA_025631205.1 Nesometra sesokonis
AAGTCGTCTTGAGGACGGAAATTTCAGCTAATAATAGGCCTACACGCTTGCATTGATAGGTTTAATAGCTTGGAAAATAATCCTAAAAACTCCCAAATAGGGTTGAATACCGTATGCTTTTTGTGATTAACTAAAACATATAATGACTAGTATTTTTTTGGGTGAACCTGACCTTTAAATTCAGTTATTTCTCTCTATTCTCTCTTTTTGAACTATGGATAACATGTATTCAAATCAAATTGATGACTTTCAACTGCCATACATTCCCAACAAGTAACATCTTTATCCCTGAAAATGAAGAAACTTGTCACCATGGAAATGTAATCTTCAAAATTAAATTACTGTGAAGATTGATGTTCGATGCATTACTCCATGTTCGATGTAAGGCTATCTGGCAGTTGTGACCTCAGAGACAGCATGAACTTATTAAGATATATTTTAATCTAACAAGAGAAAACGAGACGCTTAGGAATGTGAAAATTACTATCAAAATACTTCTCTTTGAATAAGTCGTCTTGAGGACGGAAATTTCAGCTAATAATAGGCCTACACGCTTGCATTGATAGGTTTAATAGCTTACTGATAGAAATATTTAGGCGTATGTTCTACCCCTTACCAAGAAAGTATGGAACGCCGTGAAGAAGGACATTCATCGTATTTTAAAACTAGTCATTGGCAACACTAGTTCCATGGCAACACGAAGTGGAACAAAGTTGTACGTTCGCGTACACCAATACACCGTGAAAACACGCAAAACGCGCGTGTGCAAAGATTACCAAATAGGAGCGTCTACGAGTTCCGCATCTACGCTTGCGTGTCTGTACGCGCCAATACCAGGTTGTGGCTCTTCGTGGTTACTGACGAACTAGTATAATCCCTATACGCCACGCTGGAATACTGTAGTTGATCGATGCCCTTATGGTGGTCCAAGAATCCATATTTGTCTTAGTAATTTTCAGGGTTATTACTTCCAGCAGTTACTGATGATAAGGCGTCTTACACATGGATACAAAAAAAAGAAAAAAAAAAAAAAAAAGTGGCGCCAGCAGGTCTCGCACCAAAAACCGTAATAAATTAATTAAATACAGCGCCCTCTGTTCCTTTCTTCTTAAAAACCCAACAACGAAAAAATAATATGTTGAAAATCTAGTCCTAAAATTTTAATACTGAAGAGTTTCTATTAAACTGATCATTTCCATAGTAAGTTTATGTGTATGGGTCAACTGTCAGAGTCGTTAAGGCGAGTGCGGTGCACCATACCAAGTCAAATATTTATTTTTAGAAATACAGCAAAACTCTTATCTTTAACTTTGGATTTCGGACATTGTAATGTAATTTAGGCCTATTTGAATAAAGTTTAGCTATTCTATTATTGAACCTCTCCTTAAAAAATCTAAATTAAGCGCAGTTTAGTTTGTTGACAATAAAACCCATGAACTTTAATTGATATGGCGCCAGGACCGAAATTTTACAATTTATAAAAAAATATACACACCTGTTGTTTTTATATTATTATTTACGAACTGTTTATAAGCGATATAAACTACAAATTAAGTCGTAATATTAGGCCTATGTATTGCCAAAAGTTAAAAATACGATTGCGTTTTAAAAAGGGTAGGATTAAATCTAAAACCTAACACTTTGTCTTTAAAAGTATGTTCTTTCAATTTGAGATAATTCGTGCATAGTGCTGTTTTATGCTACAATTTTATCACGGTGTAGTACACAGTTTTAAAAACGTTTTGAGGATCTAAATATTTTATCTTCAAAACCGAGTATCATAGGTCAAACTGGACCTCAGTATATGTTCATGAATTTACATAGGCCTATACCACAATGTGTCTCACGCATTGGGACCTATATATATTTGGACGTCTCACGCATACATTTTTGTTTTCTCACGCACTACAGAAATCTCACGCATAGACAGTCGTCCAAATAGTTTTTCTCATGTATGAGCCAATATAGAGGAGGGCAAAAATGGCCCCAAACCAGTGTAAACTTCCACAAACTCGTCCCAAAAACGGGCAGATGACGTTACTTTTTTTTTTGCATTTGAGATCGAAATCCGAGGCGACGGAGATTGTCTCACGCATTGGCGGCAAACATGTACTAACAAACCGTATGCAACCTTGTATAGGCCTATCGTTTTTAAATCCCTTGAAATAATGTAACACTTATTAATTTCCTATTCTAACTAAAATGTAGCCCTACAGGCCGGTAACACCCAACTTACCTTCCATAGTTCAGGTTTCTCCGCTGAAACGAATCCACAGAAAATAACAAATAAAACAAAAAGTGTGTGTCTCGTCGTTTCTCGATTCATCTTCCTCTTTAATAATTGAGGCAATGCGTTACCTTCTCGTTAGGCCCTATACGGGTATCTGAACCAAGGCTAGCAATGGTTTTGATTATGTTCCCGGCACGATTACGAGCTTGACAACCGGAGACAAGAATGTTAACAGCAGGGACTTGAGGGGGCCTACAAGTGCCAAGATAGCTATTTCGAAGAATAATTAGCCTTGCCTGACAAAAACAACGTGCGTCAAAATAAAAAATAAAATCAAAATTACATCGCACCTGCTTAGTTCAAAGTTCAAGAACGGATTACCAATGCTGGTGTTACGTCTTGGTCTGTTTTGTCAATTACGCCTTAAAAGTTGTTAAAATGGGAAATGTCTACGCAATAAAAATTTTTTTTTATTGTTGTGGTTTAAAAGTTAATCGCGTACTTACATTATTGCGCGCAGTAAACACGATACGTCTATATAAGTATGAAAAGTTTACTTCGACCCCGGATGATAAGGGCTTCGTATGCAGCAGCATTCAATATACCAAAATAATGTAGGTGTACGTTTCTAATAAAACAGAAATAAAATAACAAGCATTGACCCGGATAAACAGGACATCGTACGCTTTCTAGGAAATACATGTAAACAAAAATTAAATTTAAATCGTGAAGATGAGTCAGTAATCGTCTTAACCGTTGCCTACACGATACGTGACTGAAAATTACATTTTTTGAGCCAATCTGTTATTTTCATTAATTTTCATAAATTTAATTTAAATAATTTAATGGGATAATGTATTGTGTTATGATTAACGTAGGCCTATCTATTAAGATTTTAATAACACACAAAGCAGTTGAAAGATTTCAGAACACTTCTCGGCGTAGCAACCGTCATTAAAATTACAAAATTAATATGGAGCTATATGCGTTGTCAGGCATAGCCTGGTATTTTTAGAAAATTGTAAAGATATTGTATAATGATGTACAGTTGTTAGAATTAGGGTGTACAAAGCCTTGGTGTTAAATTATTTTTGCAGAATGTGTAAAGTATACTATTTTATCTTCAAAACAGTGGCGGCGGCGCCATTTCCCAACAACACGGTTCCTACAGGAAAGGACAAGAGCCGTGCTTTAGACGAATTTTTTCGCTTATAAACACTCTCAATGAAATTTCCACCGACGAAGACTACACACGAATGGGCGCAAGTACAAGCCAGTACTTGCTACATGACATGACGTGACCCTTGTAGAGAGTCATGTGAACGTGTAGCATCTAGTCCACAGCGCCTTTGAGACTACAAAGTCCAAGGCGTTATATAAATCAAGCTACATTAAATTACATTAAAAGTCGTTCCAGATGGGGGAAGGTGGTAGAGGCAAGAGCGTCGATTTGAGTTAAAAAGTGTGGGTGGGGACAAAGGCAAGAAGTTGCAGTGGTGGCGCGCGCAACGAGGAGGGTCCGGGTGGGCGTGGTTCCCGGTTTGGTTTTGACAAGCAAGAAAGAAAAAAAAAACCCGTTATTTCTCCGTTTGTATGTCTATTTTTTTACCTTTAGGGTCAATTAACAAATATTTTTATTGGTAAAGGGCTTACCACTTTTTTTTCTACTTTTACATTTTTTTACAAATTGATGTCTTTGGATAGAGGTATCTCAATGGTGGGGGAATATCCCCTATTCCCCTCCCGAACCGCTGCAACTGCTTCCCAACCAAAGATTTCAATTGTGTAGTTTAATTTATTATTAGGCCTGTTCGAGTTTGTAATATGATTTCTATTTGACCTGTCGTGTCTTTCTTTGTGGAGATCCGTAGTTAATACCATGGAAACGTCAAATTAACAACCGCAGTGGAGTACCTCGAAGGATTCGGCATCTTATAACCGGTCAAATTCAATTAAATTCAATTAAATAAGCCTATGAATTTTATTAAAATGTCATGTTCTGTGCCATATTATAAAACTGTGCAAGAAAAAAAAAATCTGTTCTCTGTGTGCAATGTTATACTAAATAAATACAGTAATATTTGTTATTCACAATTTCACATTTTTGTTGTAGATAATTTGTCGGTCTTCCATCCATAAGCCCATTTAACAACACTGAAATAAACCATGTAAAACCCTACATTTTAGACGCTGATGTTGGGCTTAAGTAATTCGCCCAGTTATACCAGTGGCGGACACATACATTTATGAGGTTTTTTTTTTGGGGGGGGGGGGAGGAATTTACAATTAACTTAATGAAGCGTGATATCCAGGGTGGATGTGAGGACTGGGATGGATGTGGTCCCGATTTTAAATTTCGACAAGCCAAAATGATTATTTATACAGTAGTTATCTATATATTGTACATCGGGCCTAGTTCCGTTTAGACTTGCTCCAAGTCTGTATATTATATTTATTGTAAGTTTTTAATGAAGTGCGCCACCAACGGATGATAAAGTTTTAGTGGTGTGAGAAGGTATGACGATCCACCTGCTATGGAACGCAATGAGTGCCTTTTAATCGTCTTTCACGAATTAAACCGAATCACCGTCTTGAACCAAAACTAAGTTCTGTTTTGTGGCTCGCAATTGTTATAAATACAGATTCGCCAGGATAAGCCGCCGGAATAGCTAATTGAATATTCATGATATTTAAATAAAAAAAACACATACTGTGTGGCGAATTTATCCTTTACCAGACAAACTGAATGTGATCTGCACACAATCGTCGTGTGAGGACGACTGACATTCGTTTTCTTCAGAGCCGTCTCTGGTTTTCTTTACAGTTTTACCAATTGCATCAGCTGAATGTAAAAACGTCCACTCCACATCACAGTTTTCAAATTTACAGTAAGGTACCTGGATAACGACGCCTAGACTTTCTGTGCATGCTAATTCGTGATCATGCGCATACTTTTTTTTTTGAAAAGTTTAGGTACCGCGTCCTCAAATCAAAAACTCACATTGGCGACAGAGGGCGACATTACCAGTATCCTTATTTGTAAAGATAAATAGGCCTATATTCAGTTCCTTAAGTTATTGTTTCATATTGGTTTATTCAAAACCTACTACAAAATTCCCATTGCATAATTTATTAAGGTAGTCTACCAACGTAGACATGTTTCTGGTATGATTTATATTCAGTGAAAGTCCTTGCAACCGACATGCTTTCTTTTCAAAGAAGTTTATCACAAGGGAAAATTATTTATTTATTTCAGGTATTTGTTGATAAACACACGCTTTGTAGGCGGAAAAAAACATAACATGTTGCTAATCCTCTATTTATGAATGATGTTTAAATATCTATTTTGAAATAAAGGAAATGATAATTAGTATAGTGGTGGTAACGATTGAAATGAACATCATTATGGTTTATTTTATGATGATGTTAATGATGATGACGATATTCGTCATGTGGCCGCGGTGGTAATGGTGAGATTATGATAATTGTGAGTCTCACCACAAAATGAGTCTCATGGTAAGAAAATCAAAAATTGAGTCATTGGTGAACATGAGTTTCGTGGTAGGAAAATAAAAAATTGTGTCATTGGTGTCTAATTGTGAGGTGACAAAATGAGTCTCGTGGTAGGAAAATAAAAAATTGAGTCATTGGTGTCTAATTGTAGGTCACATAAAAAAAAATGAGTCTTGTTGTAGGAAATTCAAATATTGAGTTATTAGTGTTTAATTGTGATTTCTTTCCACAAAAAAATCATGGTAGGAAAATAACAAATTGAGTTATTGGTGTCTAATTGTGAGGTCTCACAACAAAATAAGTCTCATGGTAGGAAAATCGAAAGTTGAGTCTAATTATGATATTGATAATTTCATTTTGTTATGTTCTAATAATTTTGTTGTACTATCTATTTAATAACAATTAATTAAATTTATATATGCTACTTTTTAAAATACATTTAAAAAAAAACCACTGGATATACCGTACTTTAATTTAAATTTACAACACTGTCTTTACTATTTTTTCGTCAAATATTTATTTTATATTTTAAAGTTGTTGACAGATTTTGTGGTACATTGCCTCAGGGTAATAGCATTACCAAACATAGAAAAGTGATTGATTGTTATTCCTTAATTGCCATGGTAACGGTTACATCTTACATATTTTGAACAAGTTCAACATTTTTAGTTCATTTTATGGACTGCCTTTGGAAGTCAACCGATGGCCACAACATAATATGATGGTGAGTTTAAATAAAGTGATTATTTAAGTATTATTATTAGGCTATGCAAGTTACGCTCTTAATGAGAATTAAAATGCACTCTTGATGAGTGGCCTGAGGATCAATCTAAAAAAGGAGAGATCACCGTCACTCGTTTATATAAAATTATCTCACAAGAGTGGATTTGGAGTAGGCCCTACTGATAATTCACTCTTTGGTCTTTGGGAGTGGTTTATCAGGTCACTCGAACTTTTAAATGAATTCACTCCAAAAGAGTGACTTTTCACTCTTTTATATCAAGAGAGAAATCATTGTTATTGGTTCGGATGTCATTATTTCGAATAGACCAACCATGTCATTCTTTCACATAGGCCTAATAGCTCATTTAATTAATTTAAATGTTAGTTTTGATTTCTATATAAATAATACGTATTTTGTCATTGGTTGTTTACCCGTGGCCCTTAAATTCAGAACATTTATTTACTGAAATAAGTGTACGTATATTTTTTTATGAAGTACTGTATTTTATTTATTTTCAGACTCTGTTTAGCTATTATTGTGTGGTATTCCTTGTGTCCATGTTCTATTATGTCAATTCAACACACTTTCGTGGAGGAATTCTCGGATGGCGACCTTCTGAAGAACCTAACAAGGTACAGTGAGCTGTTACATTGCATAAAGCGGACATTAGAACCTCAACCATGTTCTTGTTGTCGGGGTTGTTGTTTTGTTGTTCTTGTTGCGCGCACAACTTTAAAAGCTTCCAATAGATTTGTCTTTCTTAACCACTATTCTACTTAAAGGTAGTACTCATTTGAATGATAATCAAAATTCAAGGTTGATTGAATTAGTACACGAGTACATTCTAACTACAAATAGATTTCAAATCTAATTTGTTTTAATAACATTTTGTTTGTCTTTTTTTTGTTTGTTTTTTTTTGTGCACTCGAAAAATACTCATTGTTAAAATCAGTGGTCCCTAATCTTTAAGGACTTGCATCTTGTAAATGGAACACTATGTACATATTTGTGAATAAAAACGTCCAGCGTCGCCAGTTTTGGAACGGACCTTCATGAAATTGTGTACACATGAACTAAACTCAATTTACAAGAAACGTTATCGCCCTTTTTAAAAGTTAAACACCAGGGTGTCCCCTAGTCTAGGCCCACAAAACAAAAGCACGTTTAAAAAAAAACGCGTTTCTAAAAGTACTGTAAAAAACGACTAGAAGCACTCGCCTTTGTGGTTCTGTCGGTTAAGATATCGTTTAACAAGACCGTTCTACCATAGCGACGGTCGCGAGTTCGATTCCCGTTCCATTCATTGATTGATTCATTCATCTTTTATTTCGAAATTACACATCCATAGCAAACAAAGCAATGAACAATGTTAACAGGCTTACGTAAACCTAACAACTAATCTGAGGTACAAAACTATCCCCCGCCGGACACCAACCCGGTATTTCTGACACTTGTTTTCGGGGATAATTCTGAATACAAACTTAATTAAAAATGGAGACAAGGTACAACAGAGAAGATAATTCTTATTTTAAAATTAAAATCTCTGTCAATCAGTATTTCCAATTGTAGAAACATTTTAGTTTGTACGAATGTGAATTCCAAATATTGAAAATCTAATTTTATCTTCGAAACTGCCTTGTCGAAACTACAAAAATATCTTAGAATATAAATGCGACGTGTCCTATAGAGTAATTAATGGAAGACGGCTTTTAAACCCCAAAATCGCAATGAAAGAACGGACCTGATGAGCGGTCGGTCTTGTATTCTAAAATTGTCCAGGCTATCAAAGTTTCTTTGAAAAAAAACTTTTATATCAGGCGCGGATCCAAGGGGGTGGGGAGAAACATACCCTGGCCCCTCCCCTTCTGAAACAAAAAAAATACATTTTTTTGCACAATTTCGAATAAAACGGGCAACCACGCCCACTCAAATCTACGTTGACATGAAAGTTCCTCCCCCCCTTTCGGAGGATCCTGGATCCGCCCCTGTATATGCATATATTTCGTCATGATGACATCTCATTAACACCATACATGGATATAATGTTACCATGGGTACTATTACTAATGATTTTTTTTTTTACTCCGGAGTTTTAGACTTGGAAACGCGTCTTTACATTTAACGTTTAATGTCTCATTGTCTGTTAATCTGTCTATCACATAATACAGTATAATTCATACTCCAAACAATGATATCGTGACAGGATTCAATATTTCAACATAAATTGTCATTATCAAAAATTCCTGATGATGGCACAAATAATGGTTCCTATTCAGTGGTGGCGCCAGCGCCCCCCCCCCTCCCCGTCGGGGAAGGCTGGCCCCCCCGTCGGGGATGATTGACCACCTTCGTCGGGGAAAAAAAATATTGTATAAGTGACCCCCAAAAATTGAAAATACACATAAAACGGGCCATATAACGTTTTTTTTTGTTTTTTTTTTGCTTATCAAAACCAAACGGGTAACCACGCCCACCCGGACTTCCCTCCCTGTCGGGGACCATGGCTCCCAGTCGGGACCATGGCCCCCTGTCGGGGACCATGGCCCCCTGTCGGGGACCATGGCCCCCGTCCGGCAAATCCGGGCGCCACCACTATTCCTATTCCATTTTTTTCCAATACGTTTATCTTCTATCCATCAACGCCCTTATTTTCGTATATTAACACGGCATGGTTTTTCTAAAGGTTGTGATTTTCTGGCAAGTAGCTTGGCGTCGCAGCTGGGACGTCCAAACCACGCAATGCAACAGACGTGGTGAGCAGAAGGATGGGGAGGGTGAGCTCCTCTGTCAGGAATGTAGTCCCAGTGTCATCTACGAACCTGTCAAGTTTAATTGTACAGACTTCAGCGATATTCTTGATTGGAGCACTGGTGTCGGATCGATGAAGTATACATACACACAATCCAGATTCACGATTAAGTATGATCGTCAATGTTATCATTGTTTATTTCATTTCTTTAGTGACACTACCAGGGGCGGATTTAGAGCAGTGGTGGCGCCAGGGGGGGGGGGCAGGGCCCCCTGTCGGGGAAGATTGACCACCTTCGTCGGGGAAAAGAAAATCAAAAATATTGTATAAGTGACCCCAAAAAATTGAAAATACACATAAAACGAGCCTGAATCCACCCCTGACTTGCACCAAGAGGCACAAACTGCTATGTGTGCTTACAGAAACAGGGACGGCGTTTTCATCAAAATTCAACCAATGAAAAATACCATCAAAATAATGTTGCGTCCCTTATTATGTGTCCCACACCCTAAAATTGATGTCAACAATTAAAATAACGCCAAATAATACATAAAACTGGGCAAATAACTTTACGGTCTTGTGTTTCTCTTTTTCAAATGTGTTTTTCCATTCCGAGTTTGTGCTTGTCCTTTCCGATGTTCTGTCTCTCATGTGTATTTGAACGTTTTTTATTCTGCCCTAACGGTCGCCCATAATACCAGATCCCAATACAAAATATTACACAATTCTCACCACCGGAGAGCATATATGAATTTGCTTAATTGAAATAAAATATACGCTTTAAACCTTAAATTATGAAAAATTGTTGAAAAGTTAGATGAGTTTTGAATTAACGCCGCTCGATGCATGTCTGCCATTTTGATTATGAAACACTAATCGAGCGTCGACTAGGCCTAATCTACTATCCTTATAGATTAGATTTGTTTAACCACTTTTATTCTTATTCTTATTCTTTATTTGTTCCACATGATAGTACATAAACAAAAAATCATAATAACATCTATCAAGTGAAGGAGCCCAAAAAGAAAGCTAAGCTTGTGATTATTTGGGCTCTTCATTAAAAGATAATATAATAATAACATAAACATTATAAGCTTTGAATTAGACTTGCTCCAAGTCTGTATATTATATTTTAAGTGTTTAATGAAATGCACCACCAGTGGATGATGAAGTTTTAGTGGTTTGAGGTTTGTCGTTAAATATCAGAAAGGTATGACGATCCACCTGCTATGGAACGTAATGGGTACCTTTTAATCGTTTTCACGAATTAAGCCGAATCACCGTCTTGAACCAATACTAGCTTTTAATATGAAATGTATATGATTTTTTAGTCCCGTACGCTGGGGCGGAGGGAGGGGGTAGGGGCGGTGGTTTCGGAAGACCAACCCTCACCCCACTCCTTATGAAGGTCCACCTAAGTTAGGAAAATTTAACCATTCACAGAGCAATTCTGAAGTTTAAGCTCCATCTTTACGTGCTCTCTATAGGGTCTGTTGTATTTAGTGGTCTTTTAATTGCAGTAGAAAACATTTAACACATTTAGTTCCAACTCTTTCAATTCTTCCTTTGTTTTTATATCACAAAACAACCACAATTATTAATATTACCCCTACAGATACACTCCGACGGGTACGAGCTACTGGGTTGACCTGGAGAATTACGGTTCTTCCTTGCACTGGAAATTGATTTCGACAGTAGACATGAGGGTAAGGCCCGACACAGAACGACCAAATTCATCACCCGTGTCCTCTATGATACCGGTCATAAAGGTCCAGAAGGGATGCAGTAGCACAATCAACATCCCAGGTAAGACAGGGGCGGATCAAAGATTCAGGTAACGGGGACGTACCGTAATATTTCACCGTCGAGGGGGCATTTTCCCCTTCTTAATTTGACATGCAAGAAAATGTTATTTGTCCTGTTTTGGCGTGCATCTCCTCTTTATTTTCAATGATTGGGCCCAACTTTCGGGGACGCACGAAATATAAACAGTGGCAGCGCCACGGGGAAGGGGAAGGGGAGCTAGGGATATACAGCCCTCCCCCCCCCCCCGTCGGGAGACCTTTCCCCCCGTCGGGGAAAAATAAAAAAATACGATTTCGTCGGGGCTTAGTAGGTCCACTCCAGTCCCCAAATGTACCAAATAGCAGAAAAAATAAACGCTAAATGCGACAAACAACGTTTTTTTTCTTCTTTTTTTATTTGCTTGTCAGACTGAAAACCACGCCCACACCTCACGCTTAGCTTATTCGTCGGGGGATGTCTGGGGTTGCCCTCCCTGTCGGGGCATTACCCTGCCGTCGGGGAATTCCTGGCCCCGCTACTGAATATAAAGTTTGGAGGGGGGAGGTGCGTATCTTCACCTTGCCGTTTTAATGGTGGCGCTGTAGTTAGTAAGCAGCCCATAAATGAGCGAAATTAGTACCTTAAATATTGAAGTTCAGTTTGTTTTACACTCTAGTTTGTAGTTGAACCTTCCGCAATGGTGGCGCAATTGGGGGAGAGCCCCCACCCCACCCCCATCGAGGGCGCCACTACTGACCCTCCAGTAAGCGAACACCCTCGAGTCCGAGAAATGTGTGTCCTCTTACGAGAGGCCTCTTACGAGAGGTGCCCGTGTTAGAGAGGTTCCGCCGATAGAGGGAAACACTTTTTAAAATCACGTATCTATCGTGCTTATGTCCGATCACTCACAACATTTTAAACTTAGGGCGCCTCTCAAATTTCTAAAAACTGCAATTTACATTTTATTAAAATAGCATTTATTTGAGGTCAGTGGTTCAGTGGTTTTTAGTATAAGGATTGTTTAAAAAATATAATATCGTTGTCCACACCGCTAATTGGAGGAGACTGCATTTATTACAAAGAAGAAGAAGAAAAAAAACAGGCTTTTCAATGGGTGGCGTGGAAGATTTTTCCTTACGAAAGATAGCCGCGGGATACGGTCGCTTGCAGATTGACGTGCACGTGGTTTCTGATGAACTGCTCGGTGTACTATGCTTAAAAAAAGTGC
>JAOTQE010128564.1:0-12229 GCA_025631205.1 Nesometra sesokonis
ATTATGTCATCATCAAGATGATGATGACATAATTTATGTCGAAATATTGAATCCTGTTACGATGGCGTGTATCTCATTGCTTGGAGTATGCATGTTTTCTTGCATGACGTTGATTAGTGAACCTTTCGGATTTTGCAGTTTTCTTGTTACTTCAAATTGTTGATGCAGTAATAGGCCTACCTCAATTTCGTTAATTACGATGCTCTGGAAAAAACACAAATCTAAAAGCGTCTATACCGACCATCCAGATGTGTACTATTCTAAAATGTTCCCAACCATGTGGGTCTGATGTTAAATTACGCCACTACGTTTTAAAATAGGTTATAAATTTAAACCTGCCTAGCGAATGTCCCACACACCACTACATCTACTTTAAACAATCTTGCCTGCTTGCCTTCGGGCGTGCGTCTTCACAAATGGAAGACCTCCTCAATTTTTACAAGCTTAGACTTAAAGATAAAAAAAATATAGATTTTTGCTAACATACTAAGACTTGGTTGAATTATGTCTTTAGGGAATGTTGCTAAAATAATATAACACATCTTAGTTTTAGTTTAAATTATTCCGTGTAGGATACCTATCACCTACACAATTTTAATCAATCAATTGCGATATTTAACAACTTAATTTTAGTAACTTTGCAGATGAACGGTCCGTTTATTTTTATTGGATTATACGCACAAACTCTTGCATGCTTAGTACCCTCCGGAATTATGTCTCCATTTTTTAATCAATATTTTATGTAGACTTTTAATATTGTAATAAGTAGCCTAAATTACTTGTAAATTCCATGACCTTATACGATCTGTTTGATGGATATCCATTACCTTCCCCCATTCGAGGCCTTAAAAATTTAAAAGCAATGAACTTTAAATATCAGCACTTAGTGAATGTTTACATGTCAAGTTAAAATCGTGTGTCATATTGGTTTAAAATTTCAACCAATATTGCTTATGCATGATTCTTAAGTAAAAAAATGAAGATCGTTGATGGCGGTGACGATGATGATGACGATGATGATGATGATGATGATGATGATCATCATCATCATCATCATCATCATGATGATGATCATGATGTTGATCATGATGTTGATCATGATGATGATGATGTTCATCATCTTCATCATCATCTTCATCATCAACTTCCATCACCATGATTATCATCGTCATCATCATCATCATCATCATCATCACCACCACCATGATGATGATAATGATGATTATGATGATGATGATGAGGAGGAGGAGGAGGAGGAGGAGGACGAGGGCGAGGAGGAGGACAATGATGAGAATAAGGACGACGATGACGATGATGATAATGATGTTAAAAAGTTTGGAAATAAGAGGTTTTCTTCAAGGGAAGTGGACGACCAAAAACTGTTTGCTTCGAAAGCTGTCAGTAAATGGAATAATCATTCTAAATTCGAGTAGTTTCTGCGAACTTGGCTACCATCCATTGTTAATGAAACTTAATTTATGTATAATTTAAACATACCCCTAAACGCAAAATCGCAACGCAAAGTCTTATGAGACTAGAAAACGTTAATTCATTACTAGACTTAAATAGCTTTCGTTATTAAAAAAAAATATCAGTTAAGAAAGATACTTATCTTTTATTCTCGATTGTAGAAAACGAAATTTGTTCTCAAAATTGAGATTTGAGGTTCTTGGCCTAGATTGTAAATTATGTAAAAGAAAAAGACGAATTTCATTTGGTTTGTTAACTGTATAACAAATTACGAAACTGTTTAATACCCGAATATTATTTATCACATCCTACTATTTTTAGTTTAAGAAATTAATGTCTACTCAAAAATTAATCTATTTCTTTTAAGTTAATTAGTTACGTACAATTAGTCTAACGATATTTTAAACGTACAGTAGCCTATACACTTTAAAATATTCCCGTAAATTTACGGAAAAGGTCCTGTCAGCCAGTATGCCAAGAAAACCCAGTAAATTTTACGGCATTTTACTGTTACACGAATAATTTTACGGTAAATCCCCGTAAAATTTGCGGAAAAAGCCCAAGTAGCCAAGAAAATCCCGTAAATTTTACGGATAAATGCCCATAAAATTTACGGGATTTTTTTTTTTTTTTTGTTTTTTTTTGGCGTCCTGGCTGCCAGGACTTTTCCGGGTTTTTTTTTTTACAGTGCAATTGTTTACAGTGTACGTTTTTTGTATTTTGAGCCAATGGCCTTCCTATACTAAACAAACTCCTTATTGGGGTATTTAATTGGAAAATAATAATCTTTGTAGTTGACCTTTGGTAAATAGAATACATAAAAGGTCAAGAAAAAGGTTTTAAAACAGAGTTTGTAAACAAAAACTTTCAAGTCTAACATTCCTGAAGGCCGAAACAATGTGCTACGTAATATGCAGATAGCTGCTGGAATTATTTTTGGTATTCGACTATTTTTGATATTTAAAAAAAAAATATTTGTGATTTTTATTACATATGTTTATTCTATGTTCTAGTCTCCTATCCAGAAGATTAATAAAAATTCTTGATACAATTATGAATATGCAGAGTCGCAGGGGCGTACCAGGGTTTGCGGAAGGGGGAGGGGTGGGGGTTGCTAAAAAACGGTCAGATTTTCACAAGCTTTTGTTGGTGGTCGACTGACTTCATTCTTCTTTGCATCTGACATTGAACTTGCTTTTCATCCGAAGTGGGAGGGGGTTATCATTTCCTCTAAACGGTCTCAAATGCACTGTAATCTTCATATAGTTTTAATTATATTGTTCCAAGGGGATGTTCGAGCAGCCTAAACACCACTTCTGGATACGCCACTTCTGCTATAGGAGACTAGAAGGTAGTGATAACCTTTAAAAAAGACATCACTATAGTTTAGGGCGTACCTGTCAGACGGCAGGATCACACCTGTCCAAATGACTACTCTCATGTGTCTATCATAGGCTTAGCAATTTATCGGATGGTTAGTTTTTGGGACACATCGTGACTTTAAGTTACAATTAGGTTGATAATGACATTTGAACCTCCCTGTGCGAACACCTCTCATAAGCGGACACCTCCCATAACGGACACTAATTCAAAGACCCATTTGTTCTTCCTATCTAACCAATGCATTTGGTACCTCTCGTAAGCGGACACCTCCCGTAAGCAGACGCGGACACTCTTAAAATTTCGATTTTTTGTATGTTAATTTACCTCCCATAAGCGAACATCCCGAAAAATGTTGTGAATTTTTTATACAACGAATACAAATTTCTGTACAAAATTGTTCTTATATACTGTAATGGCTGAGAATCATATTACTGAACCAATCTTTAAAATGATAAACGATATTTAATAAAATATAGAATACGGTGTCTAGACATTTGAGGGGCCATTTGTGTTGAGAAGGCCGTGAAATGTGAGACATGTGCGCATACATAATTTTACAACTTCAGCCCTCTATCAGCCAAAATTCTTGTAAGCGGACAACTCCCGTAAGCGGACACTTTTCCCGGACCTGAGGATGTCCTCTTACGGGAGGTTCAACTGTAACGTTATTTCTACCCCTTCCCGTGTGTCAACTTACCGGCGTTCAACCTTAAATACAGAGCATACTGTATGCATATTTTACACTATAAAAAAAAACTACCACCTTAGGAGGGTAGAAAAACAAACCCACTCTTTTCAGAGCACGTATTTAATTATTTATATATACAGCTATGGTAATTTTAGTAACTTAAGGGCATCTATACAGTCACGGTGAAGAGGAGGCTTTGATTCGTGCTTTATAATATACCCTTCATTCCTTAGGGCAGAATCCTCATCTTTTCTTTGAACAATTTCACACTTGGTACAGATGATTTTTTATCTGGTAGGGAATTCCATTTCTCCACAATACGGGTTGCATTCAACTGTGTTCCAATTATATCTGATCCGTTCTTATTTCTGTATAGTTTTCTAGAGTGACCTCTCAGTCATTGGTGAAAAATTAGAAATTATTTCCTATTGGAAAACAACTGTAAATAAATTTGATCTTCCCGTTCCCGACTCCCAGCCGTTCTCTTTAAGAGAGAACGGTGTACAGTACTTCCCTAACCCCTGTAGTAGAGCACCGTCTGTCATTGATGTAGGCATACATGCATGTTTTCATAATCAACGTCAGTACGTCTACATCCAAAACGATTATTCTTGATCCTTTTGTCCTGATTTCTTTATACCACTATACTAACATTAAAAACGAGAGGGGGTGTCCGCTTACGAGAATGTCGGCCGATCGAGGGCCAAAGTTGTAAAATTATGTATACGTCTTTATGTCTCATTTTTCACGGCCTTCTCAACAAAAAGTGGTCTCTTTTAGACACCGCATTCATTCATTTTATAAAATATTGTAAGATTGGTT
The DNA here is from genome assembly GCA_025631205.1 of Nesometra sesokonis. Taxonomy (NCBI): domain Eukaryota; kingdom Metazoa; phylum Echinodermata; class Crinoidea; order Comatulida; family Antedonidae; genus Nesometra; species Nesometra sesokonis. The sequence continues at coordinate 4,364 of JAOTQE010128564.1, forward strand.
CAGTACTATGATTCTATTACAGTATAAGGACGATTTTGTACAGAAATGTGTATTCGTTGTACAGAAAAAAACTAAATTTTTCAGGATGTCGGATTATGGGAGGAAAATCGACATACAAAACAACTTTAATTTAAACAAAAAAGTCCGCGTTCGCTTATTGGAGGTGTCCGCTTACGAGAGGTACTAAATACACTGATTAGATAGGAAGAACAAACGGGTCTTTGAATTAGTGTTCATTATGGGTGGTGTCCGCTTACGAGAGGCACAAGGCGGTTCAATTGTACATTAATTTACTTCGGCAAATTTCATTGGCCAATTGGTGTATCTGTTGGTCAATAGTAAGGTTTCGTAACTTTACGAAATGCGAAAACAAAAATGAATACGTCATAAATTCTTATTCTTCGTTTGAATAAAACACCTTGAACATCTGTCAGGGTTTGCCAGTTTTTTAGGTCGATCATCAACGATTTGTAGTTAGAAAATTTGGTATATTTTTGAACACATTTACAACTTTAAGTTAGTCCAAGTGGTTTAAAATTTAGTAATCTTAGTTGATCAGTCGGTCGGTATGTCTGTTAGTCACTTTGTTTTGTAATGTATCATATTAGAATGTCCGTATTGTTACGTTTCATTATATTCTTTGAAAATTTTTAAAATTTAAAAATATCTGTTGAGTTCTCTTAATATTACAATTTAAAAGTCAACAAAAACTACAGTTGTATAACTTATTTTAAATTTTAAGGTAAAGATTAAATCGTCAGTTTGACTTTTGTTTGCTATATCAGTTGTGATGAAAAACTGTTTTCAACATTGTGTCTAATAATATCTCGACCTTAGGACAAGGTGTTGCTGAAATATTTGTAGCCTTAAGAAATTAGTTCTTTCAATCCGATAGAAAATGTGGTCATACACCATCTAATCTGTATGTCCGTACAATAACAACATGTAATTTTAGATTCTGAACTGTATACCAGATTCATTACTGTAAAAAATAACATATTACCACTTTTCCAGAAAAAAAAATCAATATTTGTTTTGATTTTTTCAGTATAGGCCTATACAAAATTACGGTCTCTGTTGTGTTAAACCAGATGGGCACTTGAATCTCGAGTGAAATTTGAAAGCTAGTTTATGCCTAGGCCTAGGCATAGATTGAGTCCTTTAAAAACCAATTAAACGACCTACCGGCCTTCTAAATTTTGGAACTAAAAGTGCAATAAAACAATACTTTTTGGCCTTAATTGTTGATGCGTCCAAGCATCTCTACCCTTCATTCTCTTTGTCGGCCGGTCATTACGTTTAATATTACTTATACGATTTTTTGAAAATTTTTAGACAGTTTCTTATATTATAATTGTTTTTCGTTTTGCAGTGTAAAAGGGGTATTATAGATGTCCGCTACCTGAACCTTTGGTTTGTACCAGGGGCGGATCCAGCGGAGCTCGAAAGAGGGGGGTCCGATGCCAATTTAGACAACACAAGTGTGAGATTTGAACATAGATGATGGCAATAGGCGTGGGTCCAGGGCCCGCCTAGGGCCAGGGAAAATTTGTCTCTACAGATGATCTCTGGTGCACTTTTAGAGGTCCAAAGTGTGCAAAAAATATTATTTTGCCGAGTCAAAAGATTGGGGGCGGGTCTGTTGCTCCCCCTACCGTTGGATCCGCGCATGTGTACGCATTTTTTTGTTTATTGAACTGTTGTAAGTCTGAGTCTAGTTGTTCGTCTAAGAATACGTTTTTATGATCATGAATCATCTCCAACATTTTATACGGTAACAAAAGAAGAAAAATGGCCCAAGAAGGAAGGGCGATTTTGTTTTCATGGACAACCATTATAGGCATAGACTCTAGGAAGGTCAACCCTCTAGGTTGAGCTGAGCTTAACCACATAAAACTTATATTTCCACTTATAGTAAAAAATTGACAGATTGATTTATATTTTTAAGTTTACAAATATTTTTTGAAATACCAAAAAAAAAAGACTCGGATTTTGATTTTTAAAGTCGGTCGGTAAGGGCAATACAACAATGATTTTTTTCTTGACCTAGTTTTGACACGACACATGAATATTCATAAGAAAGGCCTATGTGACGCTATAACAGGAGTTCATTGTTCACGCTAAAGTTTAAAACTTATTTCATCGGTGCTATAATAAGCATTCACTTATTTTTAATGTTTAGATTGATATCAGCAGCTTTAAATTAAAGGCCGGGGCACATTGACCGTTCATGCACCACACGAAATCCAAGACGATTCGTAACACACGAAATCCAAGACGGTTCACTCTAAACTATAACGACCTGATTGTCCTGCCGGGTAACGCGCGCGTAACACTATACGCGGCAAAACGTCACTAACTTGCCTCCAGGTCACATATATGACCTTAAACTTCTACGTTTTATGCCAGTATTTAATTAAAACATTATTTTCACAAATATCTATTAGAGCATATTGCTGTAAACGATTATGTATATTTTCTGAAACTGATAGCCCAAAGGTAGTGATAATGGTCGATCGAAACTAAATATGTTATGTGACACCGTGTCCTTGATATTCTTTTTGCAGTTTTCAAATTTTCAACAATGGAAAGCCAGGATTTTGCTTTACAGTTTGACAAATCATGGATTTTATCATTGAAGTCAATTATTGATTTCAAAATACCACGTTTTTGCGCGCAGGAGTATAAATTGAAAATCCGAACCAGGAATGGAGATTAAAGGTCATATAGCAGGTTCGTACGCTGGGTTGTAAATTGGGGGTGGGGGGGTTCTTCCTCCGAAAAATGGACCAGTTTGAGATTTTTATCGGAAAATGAATAGCAAAAGCCGTGGGTCCAGTGACCACTACGGCCGAAAAAATGTTTGTATCTAATGCGCCATAATGCAATATTAAAGTAGCAGTGTTCAGAGTCCAAAATAAAGGTAAAAAGAAAGAAAAACAACACTAGTATTCCAAAACATAAGGTATGTATTTTCCTTTGTAAATACCAAATAGTATATAAGGTGCGAGTTGTTTTCTAATTAATACGTGAGGGCTATTAAGGGATATTTTGTTGTCACAACTTAGGTGGACCTCTATACTGATCAATGTGGGTGGGGTACGTACGGACCTGTATGAGGATGGCACACATTTTAAAATTATAGTTTATAGCAATAAATGGATTTGTTAACAATCAAAACAAACTTAATCATGTTAAAAACGGTATTAAATGGTATTTACCTCTTAAGAAAAATATGCATATAACAAGGGCGGATTTAAGGATTGCGGGTGGGGACGGACCGGCCCCGGTCCCTCGTTCGAGAAGTTAAATATATTGAATAGTTTTATTGTATAGGCCTTTAAAAAGAAATATATTCAGCAAACCTAAGACAAGAATTGATCCCTTAACACGCCCCTGAGGCCATTTTCGGATCTCTAAAGCCCAAATCCCCTGAAACTTTGACACTCTACCGCCCCCTTTCCAAAAGTCTGCATCCGCCCCTGATCGTTCCAGACATACTTTTAAAAGGAGGGTCCGGCAGCAAAATCCGCCACCGGTGATGACGTTTCCCCGATTTGCAATCTGAAGCAAAACAAAAACAAACAAAAAATGTATTTTTCCTATTGATTGAGGTGTTAACAAGCTCAGGTAACTTAGGGTGGTTTTTGGAATATTTTTTTTAAAGCTGAAGAGTGGTCTGGACCCTCCTGAAACCCCATAAATTCGTCAATGTTATTCTGTAGTACGAATTTTCAATCATACTTGGCGAAAATGTAAAAACGCGAAAGCCAATTTTCAGGTGCTTTTTGACGTCACATGTCACCTGTACACCAACAGTAACTACACCCGTATCCGTATCGCGCGGGAACCGATAACGTTTTCTTTGCGATACTAAAAAGAAAAAAAAAACTAAAAAGAAAACTTTTTCGGCGCTGGCCCCTACCCAACAATTTCGAACAGCGGGAAACACTATGAATTTAGTTCTTCTTTGAAGTTTTGTCTTGTTTTCCAAAACTTGATACAATTCATGTTTTAAACTATGCATAGGTCCAATGGTTATTGTTGAAGTCGGTTTATCAGTTATATTATAAAATGTAAACTTAAAACAATATTCCTTTATATGACCTATCAATATTTAAACTTTTAATAACGTATACCGTCTTTTAAAATTAGATCTATACTATGTCTTTTATATTTGAATTTAACTGATTTAATTCTTATCAACTTTTTCCAACTTTAAAAATTATTATGTGTTATTATATTTTTCAACTTATTTATTTAGATACTGGAATTTGTAAACTATTAATTCTTAAGTAGTACTAGTTTTTAATATTGACATTTGATTTTTTTTTACTTTATTAAGTGTGGTCAGTCAATTCAGATCGCATGGAACTAGTATCTCAAAATGTTTATTATGTTTTTTGGCTAAAATTTGTAATTTTACTTTCTTTAATCATTGTTTTTTTTTGTCAACTTTATCACTGTTTTATATATTTGTTTTGTATGATTAAATTATTTTTTAAAAGATCGGAAACAAATTTTGTATTGGAAGATAAAATTTACTTATACGTTTTATTCAAATACGTTCATTTCAAGTAAGTGCTTTTCCTATTTTTTTTGTTAAATTAAATAGTATGTCTTTCTTAAAAACAGGGCCATTATTTATAATTAATATTAATCAAGGTATTTTTTTATTAATTCCTAGAAATCAGATGTGATTTCTATTTGGGTTTATAGTAATGGTAAGCAATTTCCTTTAAATGTCAAAAGTATTAAAATACAGCATTTTGTTCATAATTAATATTAGTTTGAGTTTTTTTTAAACACCTGTTAGCATTCGAGGGGGTAAACTTGTTACGCAATACAATTATACATTGTTATATAAAACCAATACATTTTGGTTGACATTTTGATTTTTTTTAAATAATAAATGAGTATAATTATTCTCAAAGGAAACCTCGGCGATTTAATCGATTTTGCACACACAAAAATAAATAAAATCATACTATAATTTTAGCAACGTCTATCTGTTTGTGTGTCTGTCTGTTTGTTTCTCTACACCTCCCGGGTCCTTGGTCCGATCTCCATCAAACTTGGTTAATGCAGATTGTTGTGTTAAAAAAAGGGATTCCGTAGGATTTTTTTTGCTAAAAGTGATTTTTTTGCGAATTCGGGATCATTTGCTGCTCAGGTCATATATATTTATATTAGCTCTAATGGAAAGTTTTCTCCAAAAATGGTCGGAAATGTGATATCTGACCTTTGACCCTCACTTTGAGACAACAGTTGTATCTTAGCAACCATTCACTGTAGAAAGCCGATTTTTGCTTTAGGTTGTTCAGAACATTCATGTTTATATTGGCTCTAATGGAGCAATTTTCCTCAAAATGGCCCAATTTGACCTTTAAACTCAACTTTTTATTTGAAATTCGTATCTTAGCAACCATTCATCATAGAAGGTTGAATTTTGCTTCAGGTTGTTCAGAATATTTATATTTATATTTGCTTTAATGGAACAATTTTTGTCAAATTGACTGGAAATGCCATATTTGACTTTTGACCTCAAGTTGAATTTGAAATCCGTATCTTAGCAACCATTCATCGTAGGAAGTTGAATTTTACTTTAGGTTTTTTAGAATATTCATGTTTATATTTGCTCTAATTTTTCACCAAAATAACCGAAAATGCCATATTTTACCTTTGACCTGGATTTTATCAGACATTCGTATCTTAGCAACCATTCATCGTAAAGAATAGGGCACGCACTTTGGAACAAATCGTTCTACCGTTTTACCATTGTATAATAGTTTTCATCCGGCCACCGGATCGAATTCATGCTTGGTGTGAACGCAGCTAAAAAGTTTGGCTTCTATCGGCCAAACCTCTTGTAAGTGCCCACCTCCGGACCCAAACCGATTTTCTCTTTTTACGGGAGATTCAACTGTAATATGCCTACATTTTTTATGAGTGAGTGTTCTTTACAAAATTTAAAAGTAAAGGTGGTCAAAACAGAGAGGTTTCGCAACTTCACTAAATACACTGTAAAACATTGCACTGTAAAAATCGGGAAAAGTCCTGGCAGCCAGGATACCAAGAAAATTCCGTAAATTTTACGGGCATTTACCTGTAAAATTTACAGGATTTTCTTGGCATCCTAGCCATTAGGGCTTTTTCCGTAAATGTTACGGGAATTTACCGTAAAATTAATCGTATATCAGTAAAATGTCTGTAAAATTACTGTACAAAAATACAATTCCCGTAAAATTTACGGGATTTTGTTGGCATCCTGGCTGCCAGAATTTTTTACGTAAATTTACTGAAATTTTTTATAGTGTACAAAAAAAAAAATGGATACGTGTGAATTGAACACTTCAATACCTGTCATAGTTGGTCAACAATTCGTAGGTAAAGAATTTGTATATTTTACAATGAGCAACTTTTAAAAAATAACGGAAGTGTGACGTATCAGTTTTTGTTATCGTATTTTGTAAATATTGAGTAAATAGTTTCGTAAAATTAAGAAATACAATAAGGAAAACGGATACTACGTCACACTTCCATTTTTTAAAGTTGCTCATTGTAAAATTTACATTTTTTTTACCTACGAACTGTTGACCAACTGTGCCAGGTATTGTAGTGTTTAATTGAAAAGTTACGATAATTTATGACGTATCAGTTTTTGTTTTCGTATTTCGTGAAGTTGCGAAATCTCCCAGTTTTACAAAGCCTTCCTAATCGGAGCTATCCAGCTTACTAGATCTTGTTTTAGAAACGAAGATAAAAGATAATTCGTTACATTTGGTTATATAAACAACTACTTTAAACTTAAATCACCCCATACGACGATCACCAAACGGATATCTTAGTATTTAGCAAAGAAATTGAATCCGGTCGTCCAGATCACAGATGATCGCCTGATAAATTGAACCTTACGGGGAGGTTGACGTTCAGCTGCAACATAATCATGATAACTTTATTACTCAATGTATTTATAATTTACCTGAATCGACTATTGGGCTGAAGAAATAATGTCTACTTTTTTATACACATTTTTTATAAGAACCAGTCAAATTTTTCCCAGGCTCAGTGTTCTTTTCTTTCTGCCAATTGCAGGCGCAAAATTTTCTTATTTTGTTCTTATTATTTTTACGTATTTTCCAAAGAAAACAAAAAATTATACCGTAGGCCCTATTGTACGGATAGGCCTCACTGTGCTGTATAAGGGTGTCTATAATAAATGTGAACAGCTGGTTCGAGCGGGAATTACGTATGATCAACAAAAGCTTGACTGGGTGGGTGATGGTATTCTGATTTAATTACACCTGAAAGGTGTAGATATAGACTTGCTCCAAGTCTGTATATTATATTCTAAGTGTTTAATGAAATGCACCACCAGTGGATGTGGTGTGAGGTTTGTCGTTTGATCCAAACATCAGAAAGGTATGGCGATCCACCTGCTATGGGAAGCAAAGGGTGCCTTTTGATTATCTTTTCGAGAATTACCGAATCACCGTCTTGAACCAAGACTAGTGTAGATATTAAGTTGATAAAACTTTTTGAAAACAACATCTTATGAGCCTAGAGGCAGATCAATAAGAAACAGTAGGAAGGGAACTGGGAAAAGAACTACCAAGAAATAATTCTAGTGGCTTATCTAGGATTCGTGGAGGGGTGGGGGTGGTAAAACTCGATTGATTTATAACAAGCAAAAACATAGGCCTATATTATTACAGCATCTGTTATCAAGACAGTCGCAACCGTTTTTTAGACTGATGATCCATTTGTGGCAGAGCCAAGCCAAATGAGACATAAGTCGGAAAGTTGAAATTTGAGTTTTTTATGGATTGTAAAACTACACATTATTACCTTTAACATGCAAAAAAA
>JAOTQE010128575.1:0-12228 GCA_025631205.1 Nesometra sesokonis
TTGTACTGAATGAGTGGACTGTTGAACATTTTCATATCACAGTAAAGTTTGGCTGGTGAACTGTTTATTATTATAGGAAGACAACAATGAACAAGGTTTTCTCAAATCATCTAGGCCCTTGGCTTACTACTTAGGCCTAGCCTATTTGCAAAGATTAACAATATGTACTGGTGTACACGTATTGTATTTATTTATATTCACTAGTGAAATTTATTTGAGTTTTGATGTGTATTGTGGATATTATTGGTGTAAACCAGAATATTTAATGGGTGATCAATGAAATGAGCTCTGGTGGATCAAGGTTATAAAGTTGTAATCGGGTTCTTTTGCAACGCCCAAGCTAGGTTAAGCCTAGTAGTGGGTTGGTTTGCTTATTTTGCGGCTCTTGACTGACTAGTATTAGTTGTTTCAAATTTATTTATTTAATGACATGTTCATTGATCGTCTGTTCATTGTTGTATTCTGGTGTTTGTTTGGTACTTGGTATATGGTAATGATTAACACAGAATTGGTTGGATGTTATTAAATAGATTGAATATATGAATACCAGTGGCTGTATCATTTGTGTGATCTGTAACCTTGTGTTACTCCAGTACCCATAGGTTGTACATTACAAATTCATTCACCATAATAGAGATGACTGAGAACACCGTGACTTTGTTTGGTTTTCATATTCATTTATTGCCAAATCAGATGTGCAAGTTGGTACAAAAAGTTAAAGGGGTATTCCTTCCAAAAACCACCAAAATTAAATTTCTTTCGAAATTTATCTGTTTATTATTCTAAAATATTAATTTAGTTACTTGTATCCTTGTTAAATTTTATTCTTGAGTAGAAAAAAAGCTATAATTACTGAAGTCTTTCAGTCTTATTTATCTGCTTTTTTTTAAGGATCGGATCCACCAAAAAAATGAAACTCTAAACTTAATTTGAAAACAAAATATTAACATCGAAAACATTTTGAAAAGAAAGTATGAGGTGCAAGCGTCCATTAATTCTTTAGCAAAAATAGATGTTTTTTATGGGCCTTTAACCCTTTCACTGCCTTCCCCCGGTACCACCGGGAGTAAAAAAAATGTCGTTAAATGGCCTTCCCAGGTATTAGCGGGCTATGATAAATCATTATTTTAACGTACTTGGCTATTGCTTAACACCCTTAATTTTTATACCATCCTTGACAAATTTCCAATTAAAAAAATGTATTCCCCAGAATATGTGCCCTCTATAGTTTTTACAAAAAATTCATGTTTTTTCATGATTTTACCAACAAACATTTATTTGTATCCACTTTGTTATAAAATGATGAAATCATTCAAACTTTTGAATTTCTATTCATAATATTTGTCTACCTTATGATCCAGACTGAGTTTAAAAAATGTATCCAATAAACATTTCTTGAAAAAGTAGTTTTTTCACGGGTTTTATGAAAAATTGAATCAAAATAGATGCCATGATGTCATGTGATGTCATCATTATGCAAATATCCAATTTTTTCCCCTCCGACATTAGGCCAACATTTTGTCCATCCTAACACAAAAATAATTTTTAAATAATATTGTTTAGTATTTTTTTGACATTTATTTAAAAATCGCCTATTTTTCATTCAAAAAAGTCCAGCACATTGATGAGAATAACACACGGCAGTGAAAGGGTTAATGAGCACCAATTTTTTGTACAATACATGCATTCTCCACTAACACACTTTTACATTAAATATATATAACAGGTTAACAGATTTAAAATATAAACTAATAGGTTAACACTTACATTGCATCCAATGGAAACTTGGCCAAGCAATATGATCCAGCCTGCCACTGTCTGCTGCAAGTTTCTGCATTTTGTGTCCTATCTCCCTCTGCTGAGTTCTCTACCACATGGTCTCCACTACTATCTACAAGTTTGGTCTTTACCATCAAATCATAATTTTGCACTGAATTTTCCATTCTATCATTGATTTCTTTCATTAAAGCTTCTAGCCTGCAGAATAATAGTCAAAAAATAGTTTTAAAAAAAAACAGAATAAGACAAGAAATACTCCTTTTATGCTACTCTGTAAAAGCATCTCCACTGTGTAAATTATTATCAAGGTTCATAAACTTTGAATAAATTTAATTCCATATTTAAAAAGCATTTTACACAAAAATAAAATTCTGGCTATTTTTTTTTATTCTACTATTTCACCAGCAACATATGAGTATTTCAACTATTTTATTTTTTAAAACACCCACCTAATTATCAAACACTATAATACTTTATGTACAGCAGTTATTTAATCCCATTCAAACTCTATTATTCAGTTATAAACTTTTGTGACAAAAAAAAAAATAAATGGCCGGGGCTTCAACACATCATGGCTTCTTAGAAAATGCTGTGATGGAAGCAATGTACAAATGATAATGTTGGAGAAGGCCCAAAATCAGTAGGGTTCATCGTTTTTTTATAATCTTAAAGTCTGCAAAGTTTGAAACCAATCAGGATTATTGAATTTTAATTGTGGTAAAAAACTTTTCTAACAAATCAACCACCACACCAATAAATATCGGTAGTAAAATCTCTATGTATTAACATCAAGATTACAGAATAGGCAACCAGTACGTGATAGCTGCTAATATGATGCAGAGTGGTCTGGAGGACTGTGGCAGTCTTGGTTAAAATTGGAGAGTTGGCTAAATAAAACATTTTCTGACACGTTAAACAATGCAACAAATTAACCACCACATCAATAAATACCAGTTTAGTAAAATCTCTATGTATTGACATCAAGATTATGGAATAGGCAATCAGTACGTGATAGCTGCTAATATGAAGCAGAGAGTTTGGAGGACTGTGGCAGTGGTTCAAATTGGCGAGATGGCTAAATAAAACATTTTCTGGCATGTTAAACATTGCAACATTTTTTGAATGATGGCAATTCTCAAATCGATTTTACTATCGTGAACTTTATATTTCTATAATTCAATTGTGATAAAACTTGATATCTAACCTTTATTGACATCAAGTCTATAGAACTGTATAGTCGGTGTGAAATTTTCCTAAGATGACATGGAGATGATGGCATATTAGAGGACTATGGTGATTAGTCTTAAATTCAAGACAGTGATTTAAAGGAATTCACAATGAAGGAGCTGCTGACTAGTTCTCAACTGACAATTGAAACCAGGAAAATACTAGTAAGATGTTATGTACTATCAACTCTGCTCTATGCATCTGAGACTTGGACAATCAACAAAGAAACGGAGAAGAAAATTGGGGCATTCGAAATGTGGATGTTAAGAAGAATGTTGAAAGTATCATACAAGGACAGGGTTATAAATGAGGAGGCACTGAGCAGAGTGAATTAGAAGAAATCATTGATGAAAACAATTAACAAAAGAAAATGCAAATATTTTGGGCACATAGTAACAGCGAATGGAATACAAAAAAAAAGATAATGGAAGGAAAAGTTGAAGGAAAAAGAAAGAGGGGAAGACCACGAAGAATATGGATAAAGAATTTATGTGAATGGATCAACATCAGTTATGGAGAAGCAACAAGATCAGCTAAAGACAGAAGAAAATGGAAGAAAATCATGGCATCCAAAATCCTTGATGGATATGGAACTTGATGGATTTGACTTAACATTCTTTTGCATGTCAATCATTGTGTCATTTTGCGATGATTCTCAAATATATTTCACTATAAACTTTTCAATTCTATAATTACTGGCTGCACACTTATAAATCCCAAAATTACTAAAAAAAGCAATAATTGTAGTCTAGTGCTAAGACCATGGTGGCATTCCTCCAGACATTATTAAAATCATCAAACATCGAGGTACCACTGTGCAAAACTAAAATTCATTATTATCATTTATTTATATGACCAACCTTTTATATTTGTCAAGTCGCTGTACATAAATAAGGTCTGGTGTTCCAATAGCAGAGAGGTAGACTTCAGTAACATATTGCTCAGATAATTGCATGGTTTTTGTTGCTATTTTTTGGGATACGCTAAAAAAGAATAAGGATTGCAAATCATATTTTTTATGCTTTGGTTTTATTTTATGTTTTAACACTGTATTATTGAATTACCAAAACATAAAATAAAATAAAGTTAGAGTTTCTTGGAAATATTAATGATAAAATATTAATGATAACTGCAAATCAATTAAAATATTCAGAAACTCCACTTTGAAAAAAATAACTCTGTCAACATGGTAGATAATGGTAGCGACAAGATATAGGTAGTTAACAGGGTTAACTCTATAAAACTACCATTTCAAGGAATACTACCAAGGATATGGTCAGCAATGCTCTTCAAGTATACATAGGAAAACACAACAATTATTTGGAATAAACCTTAAGGCATTAATGACATCAACAGACAGGGTAATTATATACTACCTTACTAGGTAGTTTCTTGGTAATCTCCTTAGTAATTTAACATGGTAGACCTACCTAGTCGGAGGGTGTTATTTTTTTCAAAGGGTCAGCAGGCTTTGAATTTGAGCTTTGTAGGGGCAAGGCCATTTTTGGCTGCTTTTGAACTGTAGAAATAGTATAAGCAGGGCACCAGAGGCCGTTTTATACAAATTGTATCTTCTTGTATTACAGAGAATAAAGGCACTGAGGCCAAAGTGGCCTGAATGATTTCCAATTTTATAAGGCACTGAGGACAATTGGGAGGTCACCGAAGTCAAATGGCCGTGGTGACTGTTTTCTTTTTATTATAAACTTATTTAGCCAGAATAACATTTCAGTAGTATAAACCGAGGGATGTACACTTGTTTTTAAAATGGTCCTTGAATTAAATTTGAGTTAAATTCGAGCCCTGTATTTCACAGGGATCCCCTGAGTTATCTTGAAAAAAAAAATAACAAAAGGGCTGTCTTAGATGATATGACAAATCATGATAATATTAATGAGATGATGATAATGATAAGTAGCTAGGGCCTAGGCCTTAGTCGCCGACACGGAAGGTCCTAGGCTAGGCTTAGGACTAGGCCTAGGTTAAGCCCTGACAAATCAGTACTTACAAGTAAGCTATATTGAATAATAATTATAATACTGAATGCATATTTTCAGGGATACCAAAAAATATTTTTCTCGATGTAGCAAAATATTGAACTCATCTTCAACTTGTTCAATATTTTGCCACAGCTTGAACAATATTTTTGCGTATCCCGCTCAACGGCATTAAATATTATATTAACATTTTCACATTCAATTTTGAAAATATTAATAAAAGCAAAAATTTCTGAGACTTCACAGGGTTCCCTGAGTTATCTTGAAAAAAAAAACAGGCTAACAAGAGGGCTGTCTTGGATGACAAATCAAGATAATATTTATTTTATTTATTTCGTGTCATATCCAACAGCAAGTTAACTCGCCACTTACAGGATGACAACTACGCCATGCTTCCTAAACCAAGTCTCATCATAAGGCTTGGGGAGTGGCGTTGTTAAGTCGTGGGAACCAACCTAGAGTTCAGCCAGGTTCGAACCCAGGACCTCAGGATTGGAAGGCAAGCATGCTAACCACCAAGCTACAGTGCCACTTCCAATATTAAATATTAAAAAGAAGATGATGATAAAGGTAAGTAAAAGAAATAATTTTCATACTTTTCTTCTTCTTGTTCAACATCACTTGGGTAAGAGTAAATATCTATCCTACCTTCACAACACACTTTCAGTAATTTCATGTGCTGAAAAAGCAATAAAAAGTATTAAGGAATGATTGACTTTGTGAGGTATTATCAAAAAATGAGTTTCATGGTAGGAAAATTCAAAATTGGGTTATTGGTAACTTCTAATAGAGCAGAATACTGTAATCTACATTTTAAATGACATTCCTTGGAAAAGTAGATCCAAAAAATTTAAATAAAAAGAAGTGTTTATGAAACACTATGTCCCTGGCGGTAAAAGTAACAAATGAAAACCTGAATATAAATTGAGGTCAAAGGTCACATGATTAAAAAGTAGGGCCCCACAGGAAGGTCTTGTCATAAAAAAGACATATGTCAAATATTAAAGCCCTACCGGCGAGTTGTATGGTCGAGCGGATAAAGCAGGGGAACCATGAGACATAGCATAACAGCATGGGTTCGAGGCCCTCTCGCACCATGGTTCTGGTGGTGGAGCAAGTCTTTTTGGATATTGACTATAAACTGTAGGCTCAGTGTGTACAACGGCTCATGTGCAAAGAATCCAGTACATCTTTCGAGACGAGTAGGGGTTACCCGGCGTACTGGTCCATACATCTCCTGCTGTGGACAGATGAATGAGAGCCTGTATCGGGCAGCAAGACATGACATGACCCTTAGGGGTGTACAATGCCACATGAATGTGTAACATCTGATCCTTAGCGCCTTGAGACTTTACTGTTAAGGCGCTAAATAAATCTTACATTACATTACAAATGATGATGCAATCATTATGGCAAAGGTTAACAGACAAACACAGAGACGCACAGGATGAAAACAATATAAATAATATATATGCCTGGAAGAATAAAAATTAAAATCACACCTCTGTATTATGATCTGCAAACCCTGCTCTTAGTAGTTCACGTCTGACATTATGTTCGTTAACAACCGTCTTAATTGTGCTTAGCTGAACTCGCTCCACCAGTGGATCTAACCACAGTGTGTTCCCAAGGCTAAAAACAGAAAGTTAAACACAAAATGAACAACTTAAGGAAAATGGCAGAAAATAAATGCATAGAAAAAGCAGAGAAAAGTTCTTGAGATTTCCACTGAACTGGGTTAACCCTTCAAAGTCATGTAAATTATCAAATATGATATCATTTAATGTCCTGGATGCAGGGCCCATATCTGTAGAGGATAGCTATTTTGATAACATTTTTCAATAACAGTGCCACAGAAATGGGTGTTTAACCTATTCTATTGGAATAAAATTACCCAATTATTATCTGATTCTATACTGATAACTATCCAATAACTGAACTAAATGCAATAAGGTTTTACATTTGACTTGTGATCAACCTTGATTTGTTTTGGCGACAACTTCACCGCAGTGTTACCAGTGTGCGATGCAAGGAAAACGAAAATCAGCAAAAATTCACCAGAAGTCAGTCGCCTCATAGGAAGAAACAATACATTATAGTCTACACCGAGTTTGCGCAGTTGCAATATTAAATTAATTTGATTGGATATTGGATTGATATTTCCTGTGATCCTGTGAAAAACACGACCTAATTTCATAACTGACAGCCTTTGACAGTATCTTATATTGTTTTTAAAAATATAAACAAGGAAACTCAATAACAGTGATGTACACGAATCTGTTTTGATACCCTCGATTTTTATGTTGAAAAACAAAAGCTAAAGCATACCTGAGAACTACCCTGCCACAAAGCTCTTTATGATAGATCATATTGTGCACAAATGCAGATGCCTGAAGACAAAAAATAGAAAAATAATATTAAAATATCTTGAGAGCGACAACTGGGCGAGGAATGGAGGTAGCTTATCATAAGAACAATTAAGATTGCATTACAATTACAAGAATTTAAAAGCTAAAATAAAATACCAAGCCTAAATCTCTTTAAGGCCTTCCACCCAGCTTATTTCTTGCCATACCAACAGGTTTTACAGAATTTTGGTTCATATCATGTTGATTCAGAACTCGCTGTATGTCAAGGCAGCCAAATTCCCTTCTTACTGATATCTGTTCACAACCAAATGTTTTAAAACTAAACCTTTTAAATATGGTTTTAAATGAATAGTTAAATGAACTTTAGACATATTTTATTGTATTTTATATCAATTATTGAGATTTTATAATATGGATAGATTTTATTGTGTATTGAGTTTTATTGTAATTAAACCAGGGTCGAGAAAACCACTTTTGTTGGGATTTGCCCATGTTTATTACTAGACACACCCTGGTCAATAAACGATTCTTGTTTCAAATTTGTAATAAAGAGTATATAAATAATACTACAGAATCATACCTGGTTTGTCCAATCAGTGTCTTGGTCTTTAGGTCTTAAATGACAAAGGAAAACCTCTACAACCTAAATGAATGCAACAAAAATAATGAACATACATTTATATTCAAAATCCAACAAATGCTAAGAGTTGACTATATTGATACTATGTTGATACTATATCGGGTGGCCCAAAAAAAAACGTCACTAAATTCAAACCTCTACTCCCATATACAATAAACTAGCTTCTTGAATATCTACACACATACACAGTTGGTTATTGCCTATAAATTGGCAAAGTTTAAAGGTATTTGGTCAAACAGTCTCATCACAGTGAAAATTTTAAAAACGCATGTCGAAAATTGATTTACCGAAATGAAAGAAGGTTTAACTTTTATTTATTAATCACACAATTTGCTTGGTTTGTGCTCCATCTGGTCAACAAATGTGCAGTCTTTTTTCTATGAAGAAATTGCAGTGCCTAACCTTTTCCAGAGATTCTCTGGATGTCTGGCTATTTTTACCTTCAGTTCTTCTAGAATTTATTCGTTGAAACACAGAATTGTGCCTTGGGTAAAAACCTCTGCTGTCAGAGAGACATTTTGGCACTGTGCCATAAGTGACACCTGCCATCTGACATGTCATTTTTTGACTTCACATTTTATTGTTTTTACTGTGACAAAAGTACCAAATGCAGAACACTGTCATTTTCAGCACCTAAAGACAAGGATCTGATGGACGTATTGCCAAATTTTCAGCCTTGTACCTTTAGAAACACGAGAGCTAGTGAAATTTGAAATATGTGACATTTGTTTTGGGCCACCCGATATGTTCAACATTCAATGGCTTGATTCTCCTCAAAGTGTCACATCATGTCCTTTGCTGCTACTACATTTAGCACACGTCCTTCTGTCCATGACAGGGATCCTGTATGGACCAGTACAACTGGGTAGCTACCTACTCATCTCAAAAGATGTACTTTGTTTTTTTTTATAGTGCACATGAGCCATTTTGTAAACTGGGCCTATGGTTCTTATCTGAGAGGAATAAATACAGATAAATTATGTATTTATAGTCACCTATTATAGTTTAATATTACAAATTTCAATTACGAATAGGTCTACTTGAAAAATATTGAAAATCCAATCCATTTGTTTTCATGCACCCTTTAATTTCACAAATTTCTTCACATGTCAATTTTGAATGGGGTGGTGGTAATGGGGTGGATAGAGTGAATGGGGTGGGGTGAATGGGGAGGTGGGGTGGATGGGGGTGGGGTGGATGGTGTGATGGGGATGGTGTGGATGGGGTGAATGGAGTGGATAGGGTGGGGTGGATGGGGTGAATTGGGTGGTGGGGTGGAGGTGGATGGATGGGGTGGATTGGGGGGTGCTCTAGCTTTCTAAGCACTACACTGGATACACCGCATTGTGAATGTTGTACCAAGCTGAGTACACCTTTGACTTTACCTGGAATGGAATGTGGTAGAGATGTGCAGGAAGACTCAACAGTTTATCAGTGGAGACCACTTCAAACCTTCCATTATCAACTAACTGAACCTGCAAGAATTGCAATAAAATGTTAATAAAAATGTAACATAATGGCAAAAATAAATTATTGCCTTTTTCTTCCACACCTATGGAAAAGCCCACACTGCAAGAGTCTTTTTCAGTTATTAATCTTTAAGAAAGGGCATTGGGCAAGTACAGTATGTTACTAAAACACCTTCATTCTGCTTGAGGAACTGTTTATGCAAGTTCATTTTTAGCTTTAAAAAAAAACACAAATTTTTGTCTGCCTACCCACCCCTATTTTAAATTTTTAAAACTGAGATGGCAAGTATAAGATACAAGTAATATCTTTCTGAGATATTTGTTTTACCAATGTAAAATCATACCAAAATATGTGATAGTTAATAAGCGTCCCTACATTTTAATAAAAATCAATCATACAGTAAATTCAACTTAAATTTAATTTTCTGTTTGTTTGTGCATCTGCCAGTCGGTCAGTCTCTCAGAAATTTAAGATAGTTCTCAGTATCAAGGCATCATTTTTTTTTAAAGTGCCCTCTATTTCTTTAAGAGCTAATTATTAAAAGCTATTATTTTAACCAGAAATGTGATTATTGTTGAAAATCTGTGATCAAAAACCTCCAGGTCTTATGTTCAAAATACTATTAACTTTTAAAGCACTCTACCTAAACTTCCTCAATACCTTGCTATGCGTCTTCTTTGGTATTTTCCATTTTGATTACTCTGTAGTCAAAGAATTGTCTCCTTGCAGAATAACTAAATTAGACAACATTCAAATTAAAATCAGGGCTCCCAGTCTCCAGGATTAACCCGGAGTCTCCACGAATTTTGCTTTGTCTCCAGGGCACCAGGAAATACACAATTTTCTCCAGGAATTTGAAATTTTCATGATTATCTCCAGGATTTTTGATAAATTGGCAATAAACAAAAATATGTAGTATTTTTTCATTTAGTTTGACACTAAATGGTATTTTCAAGGTTCGTTTGTGAATAATTGTACGAAATATAATAGTAAACGCCTTTCACTTGGAAAAATCAAAGCATTTTTTCATATGATTTCACTTTTTAGATGCCCATATAGCACCCAAAAACAGTTACGGATGCAACAAAATTTCCAGGATTTTTGGTTTTCCAACTTGGGACCTCTGTAAAATTACCTAAGAAAGTATCACTACATACTGTAGCATTCTTTGTATCACTCTGTATTGAAAACAGCATTTCAACTCGTGCTCTGTGAAACACATGTCTGTTGTCTTCTATGACGCACAGATCGCCGTATTTTACATCGGAGTGGACGACTCGATGGTGTGGATCTTCAAACCAGCTCTGCAGGTCTGAGCTCAGTTTCATAGTAGCTCCAGAGTCTATCATTGTTTCATCTACAGCAAGGTCTTTTTGGCTGCTTACCACTCTGGCAAAATAATGAGTCGCATCCACTACATAACTAACAAGAATCTAATAAAAAAAATAGAAAAATTGATAACAGAAAAGTACAGTAGAACCTCGATTTTACATACTGTAAGGGACAAGAAGGGTATGTAAATCTGATGGTTTGTAAAATTGCGTTATGGTTTTTTTTTGTTTTGTTCCTTACTTACTACCTCCTTTATTTACTACTACTTTGTTTAAGAGATTTTTAGTATATTAAATCTATATACTGGTTAGGTATTACAATTTTAGCTGATTTTAGGTGTATGTAAAATTGAGGTTCTGAAAATTGAGGTATGTAAAAATCCATAGATTTATTATTTATGGCTAGATGGTGAACTTAAAACTGTAGAATTCCAATCCCATGTACGCGTATACTATTTTGATTTCATCAGCCTTTGTCGTACACATGTAATTTAAATATTAAATTTTTTACAATTATTAATTAACATTCTTTTATTATACATATTATTTATATAATATGTCACACATATTTTATGTTGTCAATTCTTCAGATTTTGATTAAATTTACTTTCAATTATTGATAAATTTTAAACTTCTATGAAAGATTGAGCGTGCTCAATTTCGACATAGCAACAGCGTTACAAAACAACACGATTTGATTGGTTGGATTCTGGAATAGTAGGCGCATACATGGAACTGCAGTTTGGGCTATGTATTCTGTGGAAGTTCACCATCTAACCTAAATACAATACAATTTGCATAAGTCAAATACTTCAGGCTTCTTTTTCATGCTGGGCAGCATCGCGAACAGTTAACATCCGATGACAGCAGTCGGGAAAAATTTCACTGAACGCCGATATATTATTATGAATCCTTTCAATTACGAACGCCACCGGGGAACATGCTGTACATAATTGAGGGGCTTTACACTATGGAGAAAATTTAAGTCCAGATCGGTCAGTCTTCTGTTTCCTGTTGATAACATTTTACTCAATGACTAACATACCTTAACATATCCTGAGACTGGAAGACTTGTGTTATCATTTAGCATTACTGGGTTGTCTAACTCAGCATAGAGGTTGTGTCGAAAACGACAATGATCATCACTGAAATAAAGAAAAATTATGTAATGATCAAATGAGTAGGCTTTGGACTTTATTTTTTATTCAGTTGCCTCAACAGTTTGGCTTAAAGAGTCAAGTTTACATATGGAATACTTTCATGATTTTGGATCTAGTTTAGTATGAAAATCAGTTTTCCAGAATGTTTGTTTTAGAAGAAATTACTGTATATTCCATGACATTTAAGACATTTATTTACTTTCAAAAACATGATAAATAATACAGTATAATATGAGTGAAATATATACAATGAAA
>JAOTQE010128586.1:0-12225 GCA_025631205.1 Nesometra sesokonis
AAACGGAAACTCGTTCCGCAATCGTTGCGGGGTCGTCCCGGAATTGTTTTTCGTTTTGCAGTGTAAAAGGGGTATTAGTCAGTTCTTTCTCACCATCATAGTTCCTAAAGCTTATCAAATTTTCTTTTTAAAATGCCCTTGATGTGTCTATATATGGTCATGATGACATCACATCATGACCATAAAAGGAGACATCAATACTATATATGGGTATATCAAAGTTTTTGTCGAAGAAAATTTGATTGTCTGGACTGAGCTTAATAATCCTAGGACCACACCCAAGGTTTTGTTAAGAAACATTTATGTTAATGTTTATCACATAATTGTTTTTCAGGAAATCATGTTTATTCTGAGCCGATGTCGAATGGACAAACTCGTCTTGTAATTAATGGTTTCACAGAGTTGGATGAAGGCACATACAGCTGTAGCGCTGGTGGCTCCACCGAGAGCATCAATGTCATAATGCGTAAGAATTAAATTTTAAATTGTTTTTAATCAATCAATCAATTACATTTATATAGCATCGGTATCCATTATAGACTTTTGGGGTAGTGGAATGGTCGATATATAAATTTTAGATGGCCCAAATATACTCATCACAACTGTTTCCTGCTACTATTTTTGTAGTACTGTATATTATGCATCGAAAGATTAAATAATGAAGTTTTAGCTCCAATACCCCACACAATTTTAGTTTCTGTCCATAGACTGGAACTTGTATCTAAGGCCGTGTTTCTAGAGGAAAAAATGATTGGATAAATTATCGCGATAAAAATTATCAAATGAAAGTGCTGCAGAAACGGGTGTTTAACCTATTCTAATGAAAAAAAATCTGGTAATTATCTGATTATATTTCGATAATTATCCGATAATTGAGCTAAATGTGATCATTTATTAATTTGACCAAAGGTCAACCTTAGTCTTGTGTTTGTGATGATTTTACCACTATGTCATCAGGGATCACGCGAGGGAAAGGGAAATCACCAAAAAATCGCCGGTAGTCAGTGTCCCGATTAGAATAAAAGATGCATTATGGTCTATACTGAATTTTCGCAGTTGTATTTTAATTAAATGAATTTTCATTGGATGATATATTATCAGATAATCTGAAATTCCTGCAGAAACATGGCTTAAGCCTGAAATTTGGCATGGTAGATTTTATTTACAAGGTCAGTTTTACAAATTTTTGATACATTCTGGAGTATGTGAGCATTATCTGTATCTTAGAAAATTTTAATTATTAATTTTTATAGAGAATAGTTTCACGACTCCTCCGACGTTGACAGTTGAAAGATGTGAAATAGTAGGATCCCAAGAATGTCGTGATCTGTTATACTTGGATGCGGTATTCCCAACAAGTCTAGCGGAAGATTCCGAAACAGCAGAAACATATGTGACGAAACTTAGCACTAACGTGGACTGCCACGGCGCAAAAGACCTGCTGTTTTGCACAGCATTCTACCAACCTTGTGATCGCAGCGATACTTCCTTACTGCTATGCCAGTCATTCTGTCGTGACATTCTTGAGAGTTGTGGAGGACAGGCAATAAGTGTTCTTCAAAGATCTAATTTCCCTAATGCTCATGAGTTCCTGAAGGTGTGCGATGGGCTTCCACAGCGTGATTGTATTGCCGGTACTGGATCGTCTACACCATTCCCAATTAGTGAGTTTTTGGCATGGCACGGCATCCCCAGTCTTTCTCTTTCAGTGGATATTCTTGTTTCTCTACTTTTCTTAAAATTGGCATAACATCTCTACAATATCACATTTTTTTCAGTCATCTGCCACTGTGCAACCAAATTTTAACCTGAAATCTACTTTTCCTTTTCTTTGTATGTGTTTGTATTATAATAATTTCAGTCTTTTTATTTGAGGCAAGGCATGGCAAAACCACCAAGTTGTCACAGAGAAAGTTATTGAGAAATAAGCAAATAAACAACAGGACAACAAATGAATGGAAATTTTTGTTTATTTTGTTCCGTAACTTTGGTTATAGATGTCTGATTTTGATAATTGACCCCTCATTTTGAAGCTTAGAACAAGTGTAATATGGTTGCAGTATTAACTCCATTTTTCAACTTTGCAATAACTTGGTGGTTTTTCCATGTCTTGCCCCATTTGCTTTTGTCTTCCTTTTGTTTTAAAACTAACTTGCAAATTTTAAGTAATTTGAATTTACTTGTCACTGTACAATCAGGAATTCCTCGGAAATAACATGTTTTTTTCATCTTTATTTTTGTAGCGGACTGCCCTCAACCTTGCCACAATGAAGGAGAGTGTGTAAGAGGTTACTGTGAGTGCATACCTCCATTTTATGGACCAACATGCCAACAGAGTAAGTCATTGCTTGAAGCTCAGTCCAGACTATCAAATGGCAATTTGACAAAATTCTGATATACCTATATATGGTCATGATGATGTCACACCATAACCATACATAGAAATACCATTACCATATATGGGTATAATCAAATATATTTGATAGTCTGGATCGAGCTTAACAAATATTGGAGATAATATAGGCACATGAATTAATGATAATGACTAAACATTACAGAGGTCCCAAGTCTCCTGAAAATGGCAGTAGTCTCCCTGATTTTTTGCGCCCTCCTGAAAAAATACATTTTCTGAAATTTTAAGTGTCTCCCAAAAATATTCAGAGTGGGTCTTACCAGCTATACTCAGTGTTAAAATACAATTTATATACAATAATATAGATATTTTTACATATCGTTATGTACCTTTTTGTGTTCTGTTTTTTATTGTGGTGCGTCGCACATTTGCATTCACGCAAATTTGATCGATAAAGCAGCCAACATAAAATCTCCTGATTTTTCACTTCTCAAACTTGGGACCTCTGACATATGTTGCGCCAATACGAATTTGAAATGAATCGTCAAAGGCGCAGAATAAACTGGATTTTGCACCTTCAATGTACATTTAGGAGATGTAAAACAATAATAGTTGTACTGTGGAATGGTGGTTAATATGGTTGCCTTCCAATCCCGAAGACCTGGGTCCAAACCTGACTGCTGCTTATTCTTATAACCTAATTTCACTACACCCAAAGCATAGTAAGGATACTTTAAAAGAAGGATTTCTTGATTTAATTTCCTTAATCTTCTCCTGCTTGTAAGTCTCAATTGTTTTTTCTATGCATGTCTGTCTTGAGAGTCACTTTTTGACATGGCCAGCTTCTCCTGAGCTGGAGACTGTTTGACAAATCTCAATCTTCTCCATGCATGTCTGCTGAGAGTCGGTATCTGTCATGCCAGTCTTAAGAGAGTGCAACCTCTTTGGGGAGTCTCAATCTTTTCCATGCATGTCTGTCTTGAGGTTCAATCTCTGACATGGCCAACTTATCCAGAGGGGTGGATCCTGTTTGACGAGTCTCGATCTTCTTCTCCATGCATGTCTGTCTTGAGGTTCAGTCTCTGACATTGCCAACTTGTCTAGAGGGGTGGAGGCTGTTTGATGAGTCTCAATTTTCTTCTCATATATGTCTGTCTTGAGATTGTCTCTGACATGGCCAACTTCTTCAAAGGGGTGGATCCTGTTTGTCGAGTCTCAATCTTCTTCTCCACGCATGTCTGTCTTGAGGCTCAGTCTCTGACATGGCCAACTTCTCCAGAGGGGTGGATCCTGTTTGAAGAGTCTCCATCTTCTTCTCCATGGATATCTGTCTTGAGGTTCAGTCTCTGGCATGACCAACTTCTCGAGAGGGGTGGGAACTGTTCAAAAAGTTTCAATCTTCTTCTCCATGCATGTCTGTCTTGAAATTTAGTCTCTGACATGGCATCTTTCAGTCATTTTTCAGACATTCATGTTATTTTTGGCTTGATTTGACCTTTTCTTGCTGCTGCCAGAATTTTATGAGTGGCATTTAAAGTTAAAGAATGCAGTGCACCCTTCGAAAAAGAGTAGGGGATTGTTTTCCGGTGTACTGCCCAATCACCACCAAAAGGACCCCGCTTGAAATAAGTCCACTTCGGACTTCCGTGGGTTATTCTTTGTAATCTACAACACCAACAGGCCTTGATTTTTGTTTTTGTTTTGACTAGTCCACTGGGCAAGTTGACTTTACATTTTACTAGCCCACAAGCAATTCAAATAGCCCATGTCTATGGCAACTTAATCTACAATGTGTATAAGTGACTGCTTGACACTTGTATTCACTATCCAACTGGGCTAGTAAAAATGAAAATTCACTAACCTGGTGCAGTTTTCACTAGCCATTGTACGCTGGGCGAGTAAAAAATCGAGCCCTGATAAATCAGATCAAATATCTCTGCCCATATTGATCCAGAGATTCTTTTCTTTTTTTATTGGTAAAATTTTCTGCTGACATTTCAATTCTTCTTGATTTACCAGGGTACTCTGTAGAGCTAGATACACCATCAGGTGCTGTGACATCTGTAGGTGGTAACCTAACAGTGTTATGTAAAACATCACAATATGCTACCTCCCCTACTCCAGAATGGACTGATCCTAGAGGATATCCAATTAGAAAGAAATTTCCAGGTGAGTTTTAAATGACTTAAAATGTGTCCTCAAGTTGTGACTTACGTGGAAGACTGCCTCATTTTAGAATTGCCTGTGTATTTGACACTAAATCCTCCATGTTTGAAAAAGAGTAGAGTGAATACACACCTAATTAATTAATTTTTATTCAAATATAAAATAATCATCAATGAGGCATGAAAGATAAGAAAAATGGTGGTGAAAATGATTAAAAAGAAACTAGATAGATTTGTACAATGTGGGACTTGTTTGATGTGGCTGATAATGTATTGTTCCTGGCACTGTAGGCCTATGAACTGAGCAGACAAAATATGAATGGCTGTAGAAACTTGTTCCTCAGTTTGTCTGCCTTTTGACAAAACAGGAAGGAGTAAAATGATGTTATATTTTGTCACATATTTGTTTGTGTTGTTTTTTGTTTCTTCACACTTCACATTAACTAAATTTATATTTAAAAAAAAACCAGATTGTGTAAGTGTGAAGGGAAATCAAGTAAGAGCTTTAAACCTTGACCCTCATTGTAAATACCATGTGCATGGTATATATAATTTTGGAATCCACCCGAACTACGGTGGCTCTTAAGATCAAGGAGGCCATGCATATCAAATGGGAGAAACCTTCTATTAACAAACAGCTTTTTCATGTAAATTTAACCCTGTCGCTTTAAACTACGTATAGTCTTGGTAATAGCCACTTTGCCTAATTTACTTAAATTTATGCAAGTATTTGATCATGGTTATGGACCAGTAGGCAACAATGCACAGTATTTAGCCACTGGTATAAATATAATGTTAGCTATCTAATAAGTGTTCACTGAGGAAGGTGGTTGGTCCACCGAAATATGACTGTTTGTATGGGCCGTAAGGCCACCATTTTTTTTGTAAATAAATGTAGTATGTTGACTACAACATGAAGATTGAAACCGTTGTGTGTCTTTTCCAATTTACAATTTTGGAATCGCAATAAAACATAAAATTGACATAAGTAATTAAAAAAATTTGCTATTAAGATACACAATTTGCTAAAATAAATTATAAATTATATTAATAATGTGATTGGAAAAATACATTGGTATTTTTCTCTATTTTAAAGGTTCCAATCCTCGCATCTATACCGAGACTGACCCAAGGAATGGCGGCAGCAGATTAAACATAATTGGATTGAATCATGGAGATGAAGGCCAATACACTTGCACAGTGGGCAGTGTTGTCAAGTATTATAACCTACTACTAGTTTGTAAGTATTGTAAATTTAGCCATCTAATTTACCTTAAAGCCACTTTCACACAGAAAATACTGCAATGTTACCATAACCATGCCGGCATTATTGCTGGTCTAAACCCTTTCACACTGAAGGTCAAATTTCGGTAATATGACAGTTTCGTTCATGAAAGGGTCCAATGGAAAAGCATAAAATTGGCAGTCTTCATTAAAAGATGCGCTGTTTTTACACATTTTTCCAATTTTTGGCCTTGGTTTATCTCTGCTTCACCTTGTAAGCTGGCATTAAACAGTGGACCCTTTCACATATATCCAGCCTAAACCAGTAACGGTAATATTTCTGGGGTCCGAGGCGATCTAATAAATACTGGCACCAAGGCGTTATTGACGGGGGAAATTACCCTTTCACACTAAAGTCAGCATTCATCAATTACAGCAATATTCCCATTTTATAGTTCTGTGTGAACAGGATTTAAGATTGTGATGTTTATTTTAATGATGGTGATTAGAGACACAGATGTTATTTTTGTAGCCCAGGAAATGGGTTGGAAATCCTGAAGCTCTGGATAACGTGCCAGTAAAGGGGCAGGTCTAGCGGAGCTCGAAAGAGGGGGTCCGATGTCAATTTGGATAAAAACAAGTGTAAGATTTTAACAGAGGGGGCCCGCCGAGAGCACGGGTATTTTTTTTAAAAAAGATGACTATGTTAATGATAATATGCTAAAAGGCCACAGGATAAAGTTGTTATAAAGTTAATATAAATTTAAAAATTCAAATTTAACCATATACTTTTACCGAAATGCAACCACTGCGCCAACTGCTTCTACCGGTCCATCATGCAGTGGCCTTTAACACAGTATACGTATACTAAATTTCATGGATTTAATACTACCTTAATAAAGTTTATTAATGCTTATGGTGTAATTAATCTGTATTGATTTTATAAGAATAATATTTAATTTATTTTATGTAAATATTAACACATACATTACAGTTCAGGTCTGCTTCCCTCCTTGTCAAAATGGTGGCTTCTGTGAGGGCGGTAGCTGTAGGTGCCCATTTGGATTCACTGGTCCATCGTGCAGTGACCTCCGTAAGAATTTGACCCTTCACCTCTGCATGGTTGAATGAATTCAATTTTACTGTTCTTCACTATTTATGATACAGTTGTTGTATTCTCTAAGAATCTTCTTCATTTCTGCATGATTGAATGCCTGCCTTGTCCCCCACTATTATTCATTTATATGCGAGTTGCATGACCGAGCGGTTAAGGCAGGGAACTGAACCATAGCAAAAACAACAGCATGGGTACAACGCCCACTCACACCATGGTTCTTGTGGTGGAACAAGTCTTCTTGGATAAAGACTATAAACCTGTGTATACAAACGGCTCATGTACACTTTAAAGAACCCAGTACATCATTCAAGATGAGTAGAGATTTCCCCAGTGTATTGGTCCATATATGACCCCTATGCACAGGTGAAATAGCAGGAGTACAACCCAGTACTTGCATGATATAACATGACCTTTTTATGGGAGTAGAAAGTCATAAGTATGTGTACCATCTGGTCTATGAGCATCTCCTAGATGGATACTGGGGCATAATCAAATATTCACTATTAAAACCTGATTGTGTGAGCCTGTATTCCTTGTGAAGGGTCTTCAGTCTTCATTTAAATGTTACCACTGGTGGTGCAGACAAAATATTGGGCACAGAATGTTCAAACTGTTCATACCCTCAGAAAAACTTACAATTTCACCTGAAAAAATTTACTTTCTGAAGTTTCTTGGAATAACCTCCAAGACCAGTATGTTGGTTGTAAGTAAAATAAGGAACAGGATTTGGTAATCTTCATGCTGTGATCTTTATAAAACTTTAACCTTTACCCATGCATGGTTGAATGCCTACCTTGTCTGCCTCATTTCGGTTCTATCGTGATGTCTATATTCAGAACTTCACTTTTCAACAATGCACAGTTTAGTCGACTTGCCTGTTTTTTGGCATGAAAATTTCTTTAATATTCTAAATATTATACACAAAACTGCCCTTTTTATGTATATTTTTCTTAAATTTAATTTAAGAAAAACTCTTTTTTTAAGTTTTGGAATGATTCACTTTTTTTTGCATGGATTTTCTTATATTCTAGAAATAGATTTATTACGTAATTTTTACAAAGATTTTGGCTCATTTTGCCTTTCATAGTTAACCCAGTAACTATCAACAGTAACTCTGTGATCAGTGACCCCTTGGCAGGTGGAGATGTGATGGTAACGTGTGAGGTGTCAAACCCAGGGACATCACCCCCGTACTGGAAAGATCCAACTAACCAACGAATATTAGGACAAGGTCAGTAATTTTACAAACAGGGGTACAACCAGCAGTTAGAAAAGGGAGTTCTTAACCCCATCTCATTTTGAAAAGCAATAAATCAGGTTGTTTTTCCCGTGTAAAGTGTCTTATGATGAAATTTATTAAACATATATTTCTTTTGGAAAGAAATGGGGAAGGGTGGTGGTGATTTTTCTTGACATTTATTTAGTAGTTTGTATTGTTTATTAGCTTTTAAGGTGAAGTGTGGGGGTGGTGCTCAAGCACCCTGGCACACCCTCTGGATACACCATTGTAAAAGGTACTGAAATGTCACAGTTGATGTTTAGAAAGCTCAATGCTATTCTACTTGTCTTTAGAAAATATGTTATTTTTCTCTGTTTTTCCTTTTTATTTATAAAGTACCTTATAATGGTTTAGTTATTTTGTATTGCTGAAACAAGTTCTATTACTGAGGATTAATTTATTAGGCTCCCATTGCAATTTCAGTGCCCTCTAATTCACCAAGAGAACAATAAAAAGTTGCGGAATTTAAAGGGAAAATTGAATTTTAATTGTTCATTTTCTTACAGGAGTAAGCAGTCGTTTGTACACTGAGGTAGTTAATGGTTATACAACGAAACTGCACATTCAGGATATCCAGGTATCAGATGCAGGTGTCTATACCTGTGTAGCTGGACGATTTACACAGGTGTTCAACATGACAGTCAAAGGTAAGTCTTGTTTAAACTGTGTTTAGACCAAACCTGGATGTTGTGGAAGCAGTTGTTGTCGCATTTCGGACTTCCAACCACAAGTTCGGTGGTTTGAGGCTCACTCTGGTCGGCTGTTTGTGTTCCTAGGCAAGACACTTAATTCATGTTGCCTCTATCCACTCAGGAGTATAAGTGGGTACCTGGGAGGTACAAATGCCATATGCGCTGATTATGGCTGCAACATTATGGAATAGATTGTGTTCCATAGGTGTTTGCTCCAGTCACTGGGGTAATAATTATGAAGCGCTTAAGAGGCTTGATATAAATGTCACATTATTATTATTATTTTTATTATTATTATTATTTTTGTTGTTGTTGCTGTTGTTGTTGCTTTGTGGTTTGTGCTTAGGAACTCTTACAAAATATTCTAATAGTTGCATTTTCTAACTTTTTAACGTCACACGTAGATTGGTTATGTAAAGAGTGAATTGTGTGAATAGTTGTTTTTCCTTAATGTCACTGAATTTTGGTCGTGGTTTTAAAAGCTCATTGAAACTACCTACTGTGTATGCAGTATACAAGTGTATTGCCATTACAACAGCTACTGAATGAATGGAATTAATTTAAATTTTATTAATTTGGTTTTAGCTCCTATTGTGATGTGTATCCCATCATGTCGGAATGGAGGTACCTGTTTTAATGGGCAGTGTGTTTGTCCGCAAGGCTACACTGGGAACTTCTGCCAGCAAGGTCAGTCAATTAGTGTTTAGAAGATTGATAAAAAAATTGATAGAAGATGATTGATTGATGAAAAATGGATTGATTGATAAAAACAGATTGATTGATTGATCAGTTGATTAATAATGTATATATATATAAACAAAATAAATTGCTTGATTTATAAACTATTTATTAACGATTGATTGATTGATTGATACAAAATAAATTTATTTGTACAATTTTGATAAAATGTTGATTAATTAATGAACAATTGATTAATTGATACAAATAATTTGATAAAATATTAAATGGATCATTGATACAAAATAATAGATGATGATAGAATGATCAAATGAAAGAATTATGCAAATAAAATTATGGATTTATAAAAGATTGATTGATTGATCGATCAGTCTATTGATCGATAAAAAAATAAATTAATTGATGATTGATAGATACAAATAAGTGATTGGTTGATCGATCGATCGATCAATCGGTTGTATTTGGATTGGTTGGTTGGTTGATTGATTTGATTGATTGGTTGATTAATCGTCGATCGATTGATCATGATCGATCAATTGATAAAACCTGATTGATTGTTTGATTGATTTATTGGCACTTTATTAATTAATAAATAATGTATTAATTGGTTGATTAATTAAAAATAGATATATTGACTGATTGATTTATTGCTTGATGTTGATTGGTATGAGTACTCTGAATAAATGATTGACAAATCCAATTAGTCAACTTTCTTCTTTTTTTAGTTCTTAGTCGTCAATGTGTTCCAGCGTGTTTGAATGGCGGTTCCTGCATACAAGGCCAATGTATATGCCAAATAGGTTACTCAGGTGCATACTGCCAACGAGGTAAGTTGTTTTTAATTTGCATATACAGGTGGTTGATATTAATGGTACAGTAATATACAGTTGGCTACTGACAACAAGTTAAGTTAATTTGTAATAAGTGCACTGTATAGTTGGTTAAGCCTGTTTTCCTGTCGATCGTTGAGTTGCGGCGAATTGCGTTGAGTTGAAAATCGTTGAAGTTGAACCTATCTTAACTTCAGCGATTTTCAACTCAACGCAACTCGCCGCACTCAACGTTTGACAGGAAAACAGGCTGTAATACCAAGTGTAGTACTCAGGGGCCTACTATCAACGAGGTAAGTTGTTATTAATTTGCATAATTGTATTGTACAGGTGGTTGATATCAAAGGTACAGTAATACACAGTTGGTTACTGCCAGCAATGTAAGTTGATTAATTTGCATAAGTGCACTGTATAGTTGGTTAGTACCATGTGTAATACTCAGGGCTAACTACCAACAAGGTAAGTTGTTATTAATTTGCTTAATAATACTTTTCAGGTGGAGTAACTGTACAGAGTTCTCTACCTACTGTCAACAAGCTATTGTAATTGTTTTGCAAAATTACAATATACAAATGGAAAGTTCATCTGGGAAACAGGTGGCTAATAAGTTTATGTGCTTTATTTGCATTAGTTTAATTTACAAAATCAGGACTGTGGTAGGCAGTAACAACCAACCATTGTAATTTGCATAGTAGGTGATACAGATACTATAAATGTTTGGATTCACTACAAGTTTTATTTATTCAAAGGTCTTTGGTAGACCTTGGTAAGGCAGTGGTAACTAATTTAGAAAGTAGGCCTACTTTCTCTATTTTGTTGGATCATTTCCCCTATTTTGATGTTCTTGAATCCCCTTGTATTTATGTGGTAAAATAGATACAGTGCATATTAATGATAGACTATGTTATCCACTTATAGTTTCAAATTACTTAATCTTTTTAAATGGATGGAAGCTCAATAAGCTTCCGTGTGAAAGCAAGACATTAATGTCAACTCCCGTCTATAAAATATCCCGAAGCTCAATCCAGACTATAAAATTGACAAAAAAATTTGATGATACCCATATATGGTAAGGATATTTCTATGTATGGTCATGGATTGAGCTTAAGACAGTGTGTGCCATTCTTCATGTGTAATATTGGTTGACCTTGGTTTTTCTTTGTTCACAGTTCATCCAGTGAGTGCCCCCAATGACATCATCTCAGAAAGCAGTCCTGTGGGTGGAGATGTAACCATCAACTGTGAACTATCACGAGCTGGACCAACACCCCCTATATGGATTGACAAACATAATAACAGGGTGGCACCAAGATCAAGTAAGTAGCAAACCTCCCAAGGTGAAAAACCAGAAATCCTGTAAATTTTGTCGGCCAGTGTTCATAACTGTTTTGGAGTACTAAATGAACATCTAATAATGAAATTATATGAACAACAATGCTCTGATTACTACAAATGAAAATGTGTTTTACACAATAATTGGTACAATTATTGACAAACAAACCTTCAAAATACCATTTAGTGTGTAAATAAATGAAAAATACTACATATCTTTTGTTTATATTGCTAATTTATCAAAAATCTTGGAGATAATCATAAAAAATTCAAATTTTTGAGAAAATTGTATATGTCCTTGAAACCAGGAGATATTGCAAAATTCCCGGAGACTCCAGGCTAATCCTGGAGACCTGGGAGCTCTGAAGTAGTAATCAATGATTTGATAGTATTGTCTGAATACAGAATACAGAAAACTTTATTGTCCCAAAATAGGAAATTCGTTTTGTTGACAAGTTCCAAACAATAAACAGGATTAATAAAAATGTTAAAAACATTCAGATAAAAACGATATAAACATGATTATTTAAAAAC
>JAOTQE010128597.1:0-12224 GCA_025631205.1 Nesometra sesokonis
ACACCCCCCCCTATTCAGGTCCCCCCCCCCCCCCTTATTGCCAAAACGTATAGGCCTACGTTGCGCCCCCACTTTATATTACGGGTCTAAAATTGATCCTAAACATTAAAAATTGACACACAGATGTGGAAAAACAGGGTACTAAACAGGGTACTAAGACATGCAAAATGGGGAAATGATTTTTTTTTTTTCGCTTGTCAAAATCAACCACGCCCACCCGAACCCAGAGCCCCCACCATTTTGCTGAATCCTGGATCCGCCACTACTATTGACATTTTGTTTTTGCTGATAAAACTCTCTCATAATGATCCGTTTTTTCGGGAAAAAGAATCCCCTCATTCACAAGCGTATGGGTATGCTCTCATATAAATGTCATATTAGGCCATGCATTTTATACTGATTTAATTTTAAACTTTTTTCTTTTTTCAGAAGAGTCCTCAAGCCGAGGAAGAGATGGCTTTGCCGACAATGCCAGGTGGCGTTGAACAGCTGTTTATACAAGCAGTTGAAAGAGGTGATCGTAAAGCCATCACATTTGCCCTAGCCAATGCCCCGGATCTTAATATAAACTGCGTTGATGCTGAAGGAAAAACAGCCTTGGTGCTCGCTATACAAAATGGCAACTCAGGTAAAAAGATCTTTTGAGGTGTAGACCTCACCTCTGTACGTTATTGACATCAAGAGGGGACACGACAGGCGCGGATCCAGTGGAGGGGGGACCCGATCCAGCCCCTTTTGACTTGGACAAATATTAAACTTAAACAAGTAATTGTTTGCAATACATTATCTGTAAATATTGCCTCTCAGATAACGCATTTTGTTTGAAAATTGGCATGGGGAGGAGCTTAGACCCCTAGTAACAACACGAAGTTTGGCACCGCGCCGCTCTATCCGGTATCGGGCCCTCTATTTAGCTCTGCTGGATCCGCCCCTGCACAACTACCGGTATTGTTCGACCGTAACAATGGGAAAAGTGACGAAAAATGCTCGAGTACAAGGATTAACATATACGTGCCTGCACAGTTTGTGTCACTACGCGGGTCATTCTGTACGCGTGTGTAAAAATTCGTCTCTTTTGTGTCACTGACGAGCAGTACTAATGTACATTTATGACGAGTATGGCGTTCCATAGTTAAATGCACCGTAGTTCCGCTTTGATCATGGTCTGCTTGATAAGAATTCTAATAAATGTATATCATTACTTATTTTTCGTATATTAAACCCATCTAACTCTTATTAATTCTTTAAAAAAATCGCCATGGGTTTATTAAAAATATTTCACCTTCGCTCACGAAAACGATAGTTAATGAATTCCTAATGTTTTGTAATAAATAATCCTAATTTTAAATCATAGGTTTCTAACAATTGCTTTCAAATCGGAAGACTGATTGTCTATTAACACACTTTAATGGGTTAAAAGAGAAAAGTTAAAGAGACCTGAATCATGTCGTTAAAATTGAACGTATTCTAGCAGGAATTGTACAAAATAACTCATTGGTTATTGTTTGATGTAGTTTAACAAAGACCTCGGTCTATTCTATATTTTAAATTGTTACACCCTATTTTTCTTTGAAATAACGTCTTTTAAAAATAGGATTGCGTCACATTACTGCAGGCGGTAAATTTTTCTTAGGTTATTTTTTTTTAATTAAACGAAAAAGCAAGTTGTGCTTTTCAGTAAGCGTAGGTGTAGCCTATATTTCCCATGTATTTCTGCAAGCTAATTAGCCTATTACTGTAAACCGTAGCTCCTGTTTATTTCTTTTCCTATTTGTTGTTTTGTATATTTTTTCTATTATATATTTATTATACACACCAAATGACCAACAACACATGGGCGGCGGAAGAGAGGGATGATATCAAACTCTGAGCGGGTTGAGCACTCCTTGTTTAGCTCAGGAGTGGGGCCGGGTGGGGGTAGTTATGCGAAAATTGAAATTAGTCCCCCTGATCCAAAACGTTTCGCCGCCTCTGCCAACAACCAAAAGGATAATCGAAACATTACAAAGAAGTTCCTTGCTAAATTAAAAAAAAAATTGACTATTTGGGATTGCACTGAATAAACCGAATGGCCAAGTAAAAGGTGAAAAGAAGCTACCTGTTTAATTCTAAAGCAATTATTATATCGTATCATTTACAGTATATTTTCAGTAACAGAAAACAAATACATGTCACAAAATTAACCATGACTGCCTGGCAGGATTACCCAAAAGGATCTCCTACAGTCACGGAAACATATAAAATACATATGTATGAAATATTAAAATTACATTTTGTGAATAAATTCTATAAAATTGTCTTATTTTGTATATTTACATATTTTATTAAAATTGTTCTCACGATTCACAGTAAACAATCAATATGCCTGTTTATGTATATTCGCATATCCAGTATAAAATTGCAGGCTATTATAAATTACAAGAAAGAAAATGTTGGTTCAAATCCTTAGTAAATTGACTAATGCTACAGGCTAATTGATTCCTGAGATCCTTGAGATCCAAATTGGACCATAGCACTTGAAAAATAGCATTGTAAGCTAAACGTAAATGATATTGTTGATGGACAGACAGGCTGACAGTCCAACTAACACATTTTATTGACATTTCTTGTTAAATTTCAAACCAATATTACAATTAAAATTGCATAAGTAAACGTAGTGACCGCGAAACTGACCAACGGCGGAGACAGAAGTTTGCATGGCGTATGTAAATATTCAAGAAGTATGCATTCAGACCGTCTTATATATCCCGTGAGGGTCTTTATCGCTAAGTCCTAATGAATCGTTGAAAGAGGCTATGATATACCTTGTAATTAGACAATAATACTTAATTGTTGACAATATCACCGGTAATGCTATTTACCCGATTGTTCGAGATAGTTTCCCTCATGTGATTTAAAACGCTATTTACCAAAATGTTGATGCTTAAACATAATACAAATCAATTGTTTATAAGTTTTTCTTAAAATGTTGTCATTTAATGTGTTTCTTTATTTATTACTATTACTATTCTAAAATTTTGGTTAGCCTATTTTACCGTTATGCTTTTTCTGATAGTTGAATTTTAAAAGTGTGCCGCGGCTACCATTGGTAGTAGTGCATTAATTCAGGTCGTTATTATTATTATTACGATATAATACGCTATTACACGCATTCTAACGAACATTATAGGCTCTCATTTACTATCGACAATTTATTCATTAATATCACTTTAGAAGGAAGCCAGTACACGGTCGACGGATATTGTGTTCGGATGACGTTTATTTTATTGCGCGTTAGATCAGTTATTTTCACAATCCAGTACTCTGCTCCCAACAGTGCAGATATTCCAAACAAAACCAAATACAAATAAAATATTAACATGTATTTGACTGAAACTGATATTCTCTAGGGTTAATATGCTTCTGACCTTTATGTCGTATTAATGCAAAATGTGGTAAATACACACTCTTCTTATTTCCCATGACAGAAGAAATGTATATCCAACAACTTGAAGCAGATATATGCCCTAAGCGTAATAGGATTTTCTCCATGTACAAAATGCTTGAAAAAACTACTGTACTGAGTCGGCCGGTCAGGCGGTTAGCCAGTCGGTTTATCGGTCAGTCAGTCAAACCCTTATTCATTCTTTTTTTTTCATATTCTCATTCATTCAATATTGAACAGCAAAACCAGATCTATCTATCGATCTATTAGGCGCTATATAAATATCTATTATTATTATTATTATTATTATTATCATTATCATTATCATTATCATTATCATTATCATCATCATTATTATCATTATCATTATCATTATCATTATCATTATCATTATCATTATCATTATTATTATCATTATCATTATTATTATTATTATTTATTATTATTATTAATATTAATATTATTATTACTCTTATTACTATTATTATTATTATTATCTATAGCAAAAATAAATGGAAATGGTCTGAAGAACAAGTGAACTCTGAAAATTACAAAATGATAGGCCTATCCTTTTTTCTTATTTTTCCCATTTCTTTCCCCCTTTTTTGTTAGCTTATCAAATAACATTAAAATTATATAATTTGTCATCTGATTAGAATACACTGTTGGTGATCAGTAGAATTCAGGGAGGCGAATAATGGATGATGTAGTCACTAGCAACTCCCAAGTAAAACCCTGTATCCGCCGCTGACCATCATGAAACGTCAACGGTACAGTGGTGGATGTGTGCATCAAAGATATTCTTGTCCTAGCGTTACATACATACTTGTGATTCTGTGAAAACTAAATGACGCACGGTTATCAATAGTTATAATGTACATATTGTAGTTGCATTAAGTTATCGAGGACACATTGCGGTGGAGCTTTATGACAAATGCGATACGGTATGTTTCACCAATAATAGTTAATGTTTCATCGATTGAAACATAGACATACAAGTACTAATAAATAGATAAGACATGATATTCAAATTGACTGCAACTCAAGCTCAAACTGTAGCTACAAAGCAAAACTAATAATGTGTTCCATTATACGCTTAAATGTCAATAATAGAATTTATGGATATCCTGTACACAGAGTGGAAGTATAACTATGTAGCTGTGAAACGCATTATGTTGAAGGTGATAAGTATTTAGCAGTTGATTTACAGCGGGTATTTCTTTTATGTCAAATTGAAGTGTATGCCCAAAACAAGCAATATGACCAAATTAGGTATACTTTACCATCTCCAATGCAGATATGTTGATGTAGAAATTGCCTATGCGACGCCGTTTGGGACAAAGTTCTACATTTTTAGCAGAATATTTTATTATCAGACTAACTGCTTATCATTCATATCTTTCATACAACAATTTCTTCTTCTTAGCAAATCAACGTACTAAGTCATGTAAATTTTGTCAAAGCAAAAGGCGTACTTGCCTTGATGTTATATTGGGCGAGGTCTTTAATGGTGGTTCATGTTTCATCTAGACCCTAGCACTGCAAGAGATTTTACATTGTTTGCGACTCCCACAGTCAAAGTACTGGTCGACTCTCCCCACTTCTGTAATGTGACTTTGGAAAGTTCAACCCCGTTAGCTTCATTGTCAAATTATTTATCCATTTATGTATTTTCATTTTTACTTTCACCAATCCATTTTTACTTATATGTCAAACCTATTTGACATCAGCTTACATCAGCTTACAAACTTCAAATTCACTCACCATATGCTTTAGGTAAGTTGCTTAATATTTGTTTCATTCACCTTCCCAAATTGTTATTAATGATTTTGTCAAATTATTCACCCAAGACAAGCGGCTAGACTTTTACCGTTGGCATGGAGAGGGCGGCTAGACATTTTACTTCTGGCTAGAACGGGTAGAATGTACCGTTGGCATGGAGAGAGCGGTTAGACATTTTACTTCTGGCATGATTGGCTAGACTTCACCGTTGGCATGGAGAGAGCGGTTAGACATTTTACTTCTAGCTAAAACGGATAGACTTTTACCGTTGGCATGGAGAGAGCGGTTAGACATTTTACTTCTGGCATGAGCGGCTAGACTTTACCGTTGACAAGGAGTGAGCAACTAGACTTGCATTAAGTGACGTGTAATTGCTAGTAAAGTGTCATTATTTGCCAATATCAATCTATCATATACTTGAAAGTTAGATCTCTCCGACAATGATGTGATTCGCACTATTAGCAAGTACATAAATGCACGATTTGACCAAAACACTTAAAGCGACCGTGCTGCCGTTACGTCGAGTAGTAAAATATTCATAACGTAATAAGATTAGCTATCATGCTATCATCAAAAGTGAAACAAATCGTGGAAACGTAATGTTAAAATAGGAACAATTGAAGATAAATGTACTAGTTCAAAACTATTAACAGGATATTTGAGCCAGTGTCCAGGGTTCAGTTACATAAATGTACTGTATCGTTTTTTATAGATATTGTGTGACCGTTGTTTAGTATAGTTCTTTTTTTTTCTTTGATATAAGCTTTATTTATTCGATATTCATAATATGTTGTACATAGGACTATCAAAATAACATTAACGAATAATAGTAATAGTAAGGTAATGACAACATTGGACCAAGTCTGCATTTTCTGGAAGAATTGTGACAATTTGCGCATTGTCCATGATGGTGATTTTTGAGATACTGATTTTTTAAAAATGCTTTCTTGCCTAAACCCCCGATCCTACAAACAAATTATATCCGTGCCTGAACCGTGAAAATTCAAAATGGCGGTCAAAAAACTTGTTATTGGCCATGAAGTACCTGTGATCCGATTTCACAACTCTTGATGTCAATGCTATCTAGGTCAATGTAGGCCTATCAAATAAGATTAGCATCATACTATAATGTGAGCAACGTTTGTCTGTTTGCCTGTGTGTTCCTCTACTCCTCCCAGGTCCTTGGTCCGACCTCCATCAAACATGGTGGGTGGATGCAGGTTCACTGCGAAATTGACTTTGAGGGGTTAATTTTTGGAAAGGTCATGGTCACTGGGGCCAAAGGTCAAATAACTGTTTTTGCTACTCATTGATCCCAAACTTGGTGGAAGCATGTAGGTTCCGACCAGAATTGCCGATGATTGGTCACGGGGTCAAAGGTCAAGGTTACGGGAACGAGGTCAAAGTTACGGGACGGGTGATTTGACTAAGTATAAATAATAGTAGTAATAACAAAATAAAACAATTGAGATGAAATTGTGTTAAAATCCTATCGATAACTGATAAAATTATTGTTAAATTATATGAGTGACTTTATTTGTACTATTGTTTTATAAATAACCGGTAATAATTTCACAACATAGGCCTATAACCACGTAAAATGTATTGTTTTAAAATAGACTTAGCCTGACCCGATGTAATTCATTCGATTTACGGTTGAATTGCGCATCTTTCCTGATTGCTTATTGCTTGAGCGGCATTTCAAATGTACGCTTGTTCCTATGAGACTCAACAGTAGGACTGTGGTTAATCAACTATTGAATCGTTTCTTTTCTATATCACTGATTACGCCTTGTTGGCTAATCCGGTAATGATTAGACCATTGCTAATAATATCTATATCAAATATAGGATTCCTTCTTTTTCCCAACTGACAGAGAATGAGACCCACATAAACTATCGAAGAACTGATTCTAAACGAAGAGAACTATCATGATACTTAAGAAAATAACAACGTTATAGGGTCATAACAATAGTGAGGTTTCGCAAATTTACGAAATACTTAAACGAAAATGGACGTCATAAATTATTTTAACGTTTGAATAGAACACCTTCAATATCTGTCACATTTGGTAAATACTTTAGGACGATTATCAATGGTCCATAGGTGGAAAAAAATATATATTTTTGAAAACATTTATTTAGCGCTTTTTAAAAATGAAATTGTGACGTATCCGTTTACGTTTTCGTATTTCGTAAATTTGCGAAACCTCACTAATGATGCTAAATTATAAGTATTTAATTGATCGATCGACCAATCAATCGATCGACAGAACAGTTATAGGTTCTTGGACCGACCGATAAAGGGAAATATTGTACTCTAAATTTAGGCCTTAATTATCCCGCCTTAAAGGGGAAGTCTGGAATGTATGTAGATCTACAGAATGGTAGGGATATTTCAAATTTTGAAAGGGCTGTGTTTGTAATCCGAAATCACATTACAAATTAACTCACATAAATGGATAGATCAGTCGAACTCACCTACGAATACAATAGGCATATTGTAATTTTGATACGAGTTTCAATCATAGGCCTAATCCTTTTAAAGTCAGTAATTTACCTATTCTTTAAAATTTAGTAGTATGATTAGTAGGCCAAGTTTTGATTTATGACCCGCTTTGAAAAGTGTTTCCGCCAAATGTCACTGTACTGAAATGTGACATTTTAGTTAGGTCAGAATTGTTCTACGGATTTATCTATAAAAGTTTAATCCTGGAGCCCCCTTTAAGAACCCCTCCAATCGCAGTCTCAGGGGCGAAGACACGTTTGCAAAATTGGGGGGGGGGGGGGAAGGTGCTTAACAGTTAAAGTCGAATTTTGCATCAGCCCCACCATGGTTGGGCTGTGGGACTGAGGCAAGAAAATTTGAAATTTATACGGTAACCTCTAGAAAATGGCACTTCGATGGAGAATTTTGGCGAAATATTTACAAAATTTATTATTATATTTTTATATTTTTGGAAAGGCCCCCAAATCCCCTCCCTCACTGTCTACGCCCGTGAGTCTTACATCGAGTATCTTAAGACTTATGATTCTTCGACAAAAATACGTCATGCGTCATTTTCTTTGCAACTATTGACTCGATCTAGGCCTTTATGTGCATAGATAAAACTTAATGTCATTTATATTGTTTCCGTGACTGTAACTGAATTAAAACCCTCTACAGACGATGTTATATTCACATAATGTGATTGTGTATTTCATAACAGTTGTGAATATGGCGACATTGTAGCCTAATTGAGCCTAATGTGGGCATCGTGAACAAACGAACAGAGGAGTGTATTGATGCTGATAACTAGATTAGACTGCTGGTTCAAAGCAGTGATATTGCGTCAAACGTAGCTGCTCGTGTGAAGCACTCTAACCTTA
Organism: Nesometra sesokonis; assembly: GCA_025631205.1. Classification (NCBI taxonomy): domain Eukaryota; kingdom Metazoa; phylum Echinodermata; class Crinoidea; order Comatulida; family Antedonidae; genus Nesometra; species Nesometra sesokonis. The sequence continues at coordinate 8,575 of JAOTQE010128597.1, forward strand.
TGACATAATTACGAAGCCCCATTAGGGACATAGGTAAACAAAAATTATGTCAAAAATGTCCCTAATGGGCTTCGTACATAATCGATACTCCGAAGGTTTCAACAGTTTATCCGTCTTTCATTTTTTTTTCAAAATTCCATGCTTATGCAACATAAAGATTTATTATAGGCCTTACCTCCCCAGCGTACTCAATATTTCTAAGGAACAATGTCAACATTTTTTACAACTGTAGTTACTACAGTAACCTACTGCTATGCAGTTACTGTAGTAGCCCATGTGATATTGTTTTCTCTGGTGCTTCATTGACACACAAGGTTTTATCTCGACATGTCGTTTTCAGTAATTCTCTTTCAGTTACTGAGCTAGTACTATTGTAACTAAATTACTGCAATAACTGCAGCGGGATAATTTTGACATATTCCCTAAAAGATTTACGATTTATAATTTTATATTAGTAGCACTGACGAACAAATTGTTTAGTGATCACTCCATATTTTGTATTTTGCGTGACAATAAACAGATTTATTGTTATATTATCTTGACTTATGGTTACTTCTTCTAGTGGAAATGTACGATTTATTATCTTATTAGTAGTGTTATATCGATGGACAAAAGCATTACGGTACATCATCCACTTAATCTGTTATGTTTGATGCATTGTCTTCATTCAGATTTTGTCAAGATTCTTTCATTTTTCCATCCAAATTGGAATTTTATATCTGCCATTTTTTGGAGCTCAATGCGTGAGACAATCGTTGCCAGGTATCAAGTACCAAATCCCTGATTTTAACAAGCATAAAGCGTTATTTGCCCCTTTTACGCGTTGTTGACCGTTTTCAGCAACCTCTATGTTGTAATTGTTGTAGTGTTTCGTGTTTTTTTTTTTCATACAATTTGAAATCGTTTATTGCATTTTCGCCTCATTTTAGACGTTTCTTTATACTATAGTCTATAGATCCGGTTTTATCTATTTATTTTTACGAATTATTCTCATGGGCGAGAAAATGTGATATATGCGTGAGACGTCAAAATGGGATCCCATGCGTGAGACTCACTCTAAGAGTTGGCAGGTAATTTGTTACCAATCTTGTATTCATAGCATGTTGTTATGTTTCAGATATTGTCAAAATTCTTCTTGACAACAATATACAACTCGGGGATTCTATGTTGAAGGCTGTTGACGAACAGTTCATAGAGGGCGTCAAATTAATATGTGAACACAGTAAATCAAAGAATATCCCAGTAAGTATTACTAAATTAGTATTTTCATATATTAAACATGTATTGAATAATTAATATTTTAATTCTGCGAGATGAAAAGGTCAAGGAAAGTCGTTCTCATATATATTAAGTTCGGTTCGCTCTTCTGCTTTCTCCCACTTACATAGATCACTTTACGGAAGGCCTCTTTTTGTAAATTAAATACTAAATTACCAAAATGACGGTTTTACATTAAAAGCAATAAGCATCGAACGAAGGTAACAAAAACTTTTAATTTAACAAACATGTTTAACCATCTTCAGTGACTCACCGAAACCAATACAGAATTAAAATGAATAAAACCGAAAACGTTACTTCGATATAGCAATAAAATTGCAGAGTCATTCAATGTGTTATTTAAATTATAGAAAGTGTTATGTTAATATTCCTCACTTGTTTATAAGTCTGAGTTACCTCATTTTATATTTAGCGATTCTTCAGCGTCTATTTGAATTGCGGTTGTAGAAGAGCTAATGATTTGGAAGCACTTGTCATTGCACCTTTTCGCACATTTGCCACTGCTATTTACGTGTTGGTATAGTTTAGACTTTGGCATACATTTTCTTTATTATCATTTTTATTTGTATTAGTTTATGTCATCATTTTATCTATATGTTCGTTAATTGATGTTTCACGATAACTATTCTTTGTAGAATAGATTTAGTTAAAAAGATCCTCGTGAAATCTCAGCCAAGTAGACTTGATTGTATAGATTCCATTGACTAGTGTGTTAATTAACATTATGTTAAATCTAAAGTTACAGAAGCTAACAAAATTAAGTGCTTTTTTCTGTAGATTGATGATCTGTTTTTACTACAATTCTCTATAGATGCGTACATCCAGAAATGTTAAAATTGTTATTTTCTTCATTTTCCATAGTACGTTTTATGTTTGGATATCGAATATTAATAAAGTTAAAGAATTTTAATGCATCATCTTTGTTGTTGAAAATGCAGAAAGTTTCATCAACATAATAATGTGGTTTTTGGCCATTATTCGTTTAACCATTGAATCTCGTGATGCCCCATGGAGAGGGTGTCTAAAACAGGGGCTAGAAGATCCCGTGTTTGGATCTGCCTAGCCCATTTTAGCCATGATGCATTAAAAGTCTTCAACTTTATTAATACTCGACATCCTAACATGCTATTTACTATTAATAATGAAGAAAATAAACAGTATGGCATTTCAAGATGTACGTACCACTAGAGAAGAAACTAGCAGTGAAATCAGAACATCGATATGCTGAAAGAAGACATTCACAGGACTACTACTTAATTTTGCTAGCTGTATAACTGTATATTTAAGAGAATGTTAGCTAACACATTAATAGTCAATAGAATCTACAAAATCAATTCTTCTTGGCTACGATTTTACGACAATCTTCTTGAAGTAAAAAGTATTCTACAAAAGAATAGTTAAATTGCATTATCAGTGGACGCATGTGAAAATCGGCTTGTAAAACATTGTTCACACATGTTATAATTATTCTGGTTCCAACGAGGAAATTAAGTATTATACGTAATGATTATTACTGTATTACTTTTCAATATTTGTACAATTTTAATGAATATGGTATCATATTGTTGGTAAAAAAATATTGGATAAAAAATAAATAAAAACGTTTTCTTCATAAAAACTTAAAACTACATGTGGGTATAATATTTCTTAGGCCTACTGTAAATTTAGGTTTATGTGGATAACACCATCGTGTATCATATTTCACAACGGCTATATTGTCAGAAATTAATTAATGTGATTGCCACCGACTGGCTACGACCTCTAGTTATTTTTGAGAGCTCTATTTATTATTATTTCAGAAATAAAGCTATATAATATAAAATACAGTAACCAATAGGCCTATGTTTACATACAATAAAACCGAAAAATAACTACATTATCTCTATGGCTATTTTTTAAGTAAACATTCAGAAATTACAGGTCTACATTTGTAGCCTATCGCAATGTGTATTTATTTATTGATATTTTACCATGCATTGGGTAGAGGAACAATACATTTCAAATCTAACGGTAAAGTATACAATTTTTTGAAATATACGAATGGAACTATCCGTTCCATCCATATCCGAGTAGATACACCCAATATGTTAGCTCACGTAAACAAACATTTGAATGTGACAATACCCGTTGTTAAAATGTGGCCTAAACATGAACCAAATGTTTAAACACTTATGATATTGTGTTCATCAAATTAACAAACAGCAATATATTTGTATTCTTGTGCTGTGCCACATGTTATTCTTTTTTCTTATTCGAGTACATTATTACAACGGTATCAGCGCATGCTGTACCTCATGCTATTTTTCTTTATTATTCGAGTACATTAATACAACGGTATCAGCGCATGCTGTACCTCATGCTATTTTTCTTTA
>JAOTQE010128619.1:0-12223 GCA_025631205.1 Nesometra sesokonis
GGAATGCTATACATGCCTTAGTTAGAATTTCGTCAACAGGCAATAATAGTAGTTAATTCTACTGGACACTGGACAGACAGTGCTATTGGGTAGATCTAAATAGACACACAGAGACAGTTAAAATCTGTAAATATAATTGCATCGATGTTACTTAGGATAGGGCTTAGTACCTGGCCGGGCCTGAAGCAGGTACGGTATGGAGTGCACGTACGTAGGAGCTATAAAATCGGCGAAATGATCTGCTACACATCAAGAAATCACGCGTTTCTGATTCATTTCAAGTTATTAGCTTAAGTTATTTTGAAGCGCAATAGTTAATTCTAACTATAACGATACATCCCGCTTACTCTGTGTATTGCCCCGCGTGACGTGCCCTACAAGTTATGCATAAATGTCAAAGTCCCGTAGGGTCGTTCTAAATTGACACGGTACGTGATAACTTCGTTACGTTTACACTTATGATCTGAAGCACACTTTAGACGAACTGTTTTTTAGATATTTGCCAATTTCGTCAGACACAAAAACCTTTGTGCCATGACTAGGAAATGTTCATCACTATTGAAACAAGATACATTATTCGGACTCCCAATGCTGTTGACCGGAACTCATCGTTAAACCCCTCAAAAAGATTAATGTTGTATTGTAGCTGATGAAACATGTTGTTACCTCACCAGCCGTGGGGGAACAACATATTTCACTAGAGTGTGAGATTTGGTAAATCGGTTAAGGTGGTTTTAGTCGTGTTGTGCGCTGAACCGTGGAAACGCGATCCTATCGAATACACTCACCGCTAGAGCGTTCAAATACAGTTTTTTGGATGAGCCATTAAGCCGTTTGTAGTTATCCTTGGTGCCTCACAACATCACTCAAATTAAAAATCATTGATAATGCCATCCTCTAACAGCAGTTCCGGAGCCATCTGTGGTACACCTTGTTTTTTTTTTTGACATAGAGCAGTAGAAAAGACATAATTCCTTCCACATAAGTGGAACGCCCTCAGCAAAGCAAAAATCATGTGATACCAGAAAAATGGGTATTTTTGAAACCGCAAAAGTATTAAAATGCAAAAAGGTCCTCTTCCTGGAGGAAAATTGTTATAGGCGTTTTAATGAGACGCTGATTTGAATTTTATGATGGCCGAGGCACTGCATAGGCCTATAACATGGTCATGTTTGGTATCGAATGATAGGTAATTGCATAGATCATTTAATTTCATTCGACATGTACAGTATAAAATTTACATTTACAGAGATATATGTCATTTAATGTCGTTACTTAGTTAAAAGAAGTCAAAGGTCAAATAATTATCTTTTGGTAATTTGGTCTATTTGCTGATTATTAATTTAATTTGTAATACACGAATTTTGAGACGGTAATTATTTCATCTAAACGGTTGTTTTTACGAATTAAGCCAAATCCTTTAAATACAGTTAGTGTGTCCCTGAAAACTCAAAATTTTTTACAAAAAATCTATGACCTTTGACAATTTTTGACATAAGCACTAATGTGATTGTTATAAGCTTAATATTAAAACACAACCAATCCAGTATTCTGTAGAATGGACCAAGATCAAATAAATTAATCAAATAAAGCTGCACTTACGACTCATACATTTTATACATACACTGTTAAAAATGCACTGTAAAATAACGGGAAAAGTCCTGGCAGCCAGGATTCCAAGAAATTACCGTAAATTTTACGGGCATTTACCTGTAAAATTTACGGGATTTTCTTAGCATCCTGGCTACTAGGGTTTTTTCCGTAAATTTTACAGAAATTTACCGTAAAATAAACTGTAAAATTTACTGTACAAAAATACAAATGCCAGTAAAATTTACGGGATTTTCTTGGCATCCTGGCTACCAAGACTTTTTCCGTAAATTTACGGACTTTTTACAGTGTATTTCAACATTAAAAAAGTTATGCTGTATTATGTTTTACTTTTCAATTCGCAAATTCATTTTTATTGGAACAAGAAAAGTTTTAAAAAGATTAACTAAAGGTGATTATAGCAGTATGAATACTTATTTTAACCTGATTAATTGGGAAACATTACTGAAACACAAATCTGTGGATGAATCATGGGAGATACTTTTACAGCGTTCCAAAACTAATTATAGGAGATACTGCAAGGCCAGAAATGAAGCTGTAGCTGCAGTCAGATCTGCAAAAGCAAAATTTGAAAGAGAGATTGCAACAAATGTTAAAAAGAATCCAAAGGCCTTTTCTCATATGCCAGAAGTCGTACAAATGTCAAACCAATCATCACCCAACTGTTGATGGTACAAATACATCATCGAATGTTGGATGTAGCGAAATATAACTTTTCATAAAGTCTTTATTAATCAATCAGTTCCACATCCTGAAATAAAACATATTGAAAGCCTCTCCATGATATAGAGCTGTCTTTCCATGATATTATACCTAGTTTCTATATCTTCAAAAAAGTCTTTATCATACGGTAACATCCTCCAAACATGGAAGAAAGCAATAGTGATACCAATACATAGTAGCTCAAGAACAGACCCAACAAATTACTGGCCAATTTTGCTTACATCTGTCGTCTGTAAATTAGTTGAGAAAATTATTCGAAATGAAATAGTACACACCTGGAAAGAAACAACCTATTAAGCCAAAATCAACATAGATTTCGTTCTCGTCGTTCATACCTAACACAATTCTTGTAATTTATACAACACACTTGATAATAGCAATCCAGCTGATGGTATTTACTTCGACTGTAAAAAGCTTTTCGAAATAAAAAAAACAAAACAAAACAACAAAATACCCAGTCCAGCTTCTGTTGTAATAAAATACATGGATTTCCCTTGAACCAGGCATACACATAGACAGACCCCTTTATACAGCAGAGGTTAGGTCTATCCATACAATATGGTAGTCATTTTTAGCCTTTGAATATAGTACATTAAACAAGACCAAAATAACATTTTGAGCTTAATATTAGCTACTGTAAAAAATAAGAACATTGATCCTGGGCACAATTTTATTCATAAAAAACGGTAATATACAGTAAAAAACCAGCGCCTAGATGCTGAGACACAGACAAAAAGAAATACAGCAAGACAAACAGAAAGACATGCAAAGGGAGCTCATTGCAATGTGATACCGTACCCTATGTCCACATGGGTGACGGTAGAAAAATTCTTGCACACTGGTGATAATCAATGACTGATTTATATTCAGCAGGCCACAATAAAATAAACCATGTAGCCTATACTGTTCTTGAGGTCAAGAACAGTTATCAATTATGCTTTGGAATTTAATGTCTCTGGTGTTTGTCACTAAAATGGGAGGGCAGTAGACACAAAATCAAATAGATTAGAATCCAGAATTCATGTGGTAAGGCGGATCAGCACCAAACCTCGGGAGGACCTAGATACAATTGGTTCTGATATTATCTGAAAATTTGAAGTAAATTGGCCCAATTGTTTTTTAGATATAGACGTAGACGGACAGAAGGACAGACAGACGCACAGACGGAGCTCATTGCAATACCCTCTTTCCACTCAGTGGGGCGAGGGTAATAATACCTGGATCAAATGTATTGATCGGTTGAAACTGCTTATTTAGCCTATATTACCACTAACCCAAAAACTTTACACGTCTATATTTTTCGACAGTATGCTATCTTTGACAGTTTATGATGCTGTTAACGAGCTATATATTATGGACTTGAAAAATATAGACAATCAAATAATCTTTAAAATGATACTAAGAAAAAAAGAACTGATCACATAAAACTGCATGATGCATGGCTACTTACCCCTAACAGAAAACTGAAAATGCGTATCGTTGTTTTAAATTATCTGACCTTTTGTCACTTTATGATGTTATTAATGAATCATCATGACCCTACATTTTAAACATGGACAATCATACAATCGTTAGAATAATACCAGAATCAAAGAGATTAATCATATAAAACTTCTGTTATGACTACATATTTTACCGTACCACAAAAAATTGAAACTTTTATACCGGGTGGGCATAAAAAAATTGCCCGTACTTTGACACTGGATATCTTCAAAACCCTTTTACGTCAGATTCTAAAAATGTACACACTCAAAGAACATCATGTTCTAAGTATACTGACCAAATTTCAAATTCATCCAGTACGAATTCTGTTCATGGGACCAAAATCAATGTAATGAGTTAAAAACACAAATTCCGGAGATTTCGGTTATGACTATTGCGCGCAATGAAATCATTTTCATCCACGAGGCCATTCTTTTTCTCCTCGAAAACTTATTTTAAATGTTTCTGTGAAACTATTTTCTTTTCTGTCAAACCATTATAATTATTATATTTAAAATTTGAGTTCGCTGTACAATTCTAATTCCTGTTCTTTGTTCATATTTCTCACAGAACTCCGAGATACTCGAGGTTCATCACAGTCTGTCCCTGCAGTTTATCAATGCAGATATTTGTCTTCTGTGAACAAAGTGCTTTTTCCATATTATGAAAATATTTTTTTCGGAGCAAACAGTTTTGGGTCGACGTCCACTACACAGCTTCCCTTCTAGAATGCCTGTTCTTTCAAATTTTCTAATCGTATTGGTAACTTAACTTTTATTCCAGTTTTTTTCATGAAGTAAACACTTTCACAATTTTTCTCTCTCCAGCACTTTTTTTTAAACATGTTGCTATCAATTTCTTGTTCGCACCAGAAAAAAAATATCTTGATTCAACAAAACTCATACTTAACTGGCAGAAGAATGTCTTAAATACTAGTGCCAGACATTTTTTTTTCATGTGATCCTTGATTGATCGTGTTATACAGGCTCGTCGAGTGCTCTACTCATGACAGCTGACGCGCGATATAATGTGGGCCACCGGAACGCGTGTTTTGGAGGCTATTTTTTCATTTTTATCCTGTATAAAACAACTAGGGCTATGGACTTAAAAATTGGTTAATATAATACCAAAACAATGTCATTTGAATGTGTAAGGTTTTAAATAGTTTGACCGAAGTATAGTGGAGCAATGCAACACCAAAATACGGGCAATTATTTATGCCCACCTGATATTTTTCTATAATATGTGATGTTTTTCCCTTGACCTGATTGCTATTAGATTAATATTATTATATTGATAATCATATAAATTTTAGAAATGATACCAGAATCAAAAGAAATTCATCACATAAAAAACTGCATACAAAAAGCAAATACATCACACCTACCCCCAAAATGTCAATTTTTATCATTTCTTCTAAAAGTGTACTTTTAAGCTGTCAAGCCGTACACAAAAGTTATTTGATATATAATCATCAAACAATCGTGTCATATAATAAAATAAGTGCAGTGTATGTAATCAATTCTGTTTATTATGGTATCATAAATATTTAATATTTATTTGATTGTTGATTTCTTGATATTAAGCTCATAACATGAAATCCTTTGATTCTGACGTTATACTAAAGATTTTGATTGTCTACGGTTTAGTATTAAGCTCACAACAATCGGATGATCAATGATTTAAAGAATTAATACATAATTGTCGAAAAGGATTCAAGTCGGTTGGGATAAGGGTAATATATTTTATAATATTTAAAGACGTTTGGTATAACTTTTTACTGGAAAATACTTTTAAACGAAACAATCTCAGTCTTAATATGTGTATTGTAAATTAATTATTAGCATAAGCTTTAAAACGATATAAAAACCTACAAAAATTTTCAAAAGTTAGTTATTTGACTTTTAACCTCTTTTAATCAAAACAACATTTTTATGTCATATATCTCTGCAAATATCTTATGCGTTATTTTAAATATAGGCCTAGGTGTAATAAATTAAATGGCCAGTTTACGATTACCTATCATAGATATTAAGCATGGTCATGGCCACTTCACTTGAAATTCAAAATGACGTCTCATTTAAACGCACATGTTGGCACATGTGAATCCTTATTATTGCAAGGGCGTCGGTCCCAAATAAACCGATTTTTGTTTGTATATGAGACGATGTGACAAATCTAATAGTAGCCTTACATTTCCCGTCGAAACGTTGGAAGTTAGGTTTTTTTTTGTATTGAGGGCCAAATATCAAAATACACCAAATACCAAAATACAACATTTTGTCTTGTTACAAACATTCATTCATTTAGCATTTATTGTCAACATCAAAAAAAAAAAAAACAAAAAAAAAACAAGATAAATACATTGACAAAAGGTTATAAGATATAGTTTAAAATAAACTAATCAAGCTTAACACCAACTTGATGATAAGAAAGTTTCTTGATTTAGGCCTATATAAAGACAGAATGCTGAAAAATTGTACATAATGTAGACGGAGAGAACTAAGGAGTAATGCTATTAAATAATAATAATAATATTAATGATAATAACAATTATAATATCAGGGAACAGTTTAACTGTTCCCTGATAATACTAATAATAATAGTAATAATAATAATAATGATATACTCATGATAAAATATACTTATCAAACAAATTCTTTTAACAGTCTCAATAAACACTTTTCTACTAGAAGTATTTAGAATTACCGGAGATAAATTATTCCAAAGTTTAACACCAATAAAATAAATACGTTGTTGTCCTAAATTAATTCGAGATTGAGGTAATACATAATTAATATTTGTGTTTAATCTAGTTTCGTAAGGGTGACTAATATTTTGAAAATAATCGTCAATATGGTGAGACATATCAAAGATAAATTTGAGAACACATAGGCCTAACTCATATAACTTAAAAACATCATCATAGATGAAACAAATTGCTGTCTATTTGAAAGGTAATCAACAAGCCATGCAACAATGTTAACCAAATTTCAATTTTATGTCCCTGCGCAAATGGTGAATTTACCTTTTTGTAGATATGAAATGCCAGCTACCAAATTTGTCTCGGTCCACGGCCCGATTTTTTCTCTTGATGTTTTCTGATGTTAGGCCTACACATGAATAAAGGCTAAATTATACAAATTAGTAGATATTCCCAACCATTAGCCAATTAGGTTTAATGTAGAACTATGAGTTTTTTAATCAATGGGGAAGATTGTAGGCTTCGTGAGTTTCCTGCCGAATGCCGCACATTATGCTTGTCAGTTTACGATTAGGCCTAAAAATCCATCTTTATGTTGCCCAGGCCCGACCGACCCAAACATTCGAAAATCCGGCATATTATAGTTTTCACATTTCCCCTTTTTTATAAAAAAAAACAAAACAAAATAGACCTAATGCAGGAAATTGTAGGAAACATAAGATTTTCTCGGAAATGTTTGTAAGAAATAGTGATTTCAAGATCATTGATAGGAAATAAAATGTAGTGTTATTGTAAATAAGTAAGAGGTACCACTGAGGAAAACATTCTCCGGCCAACCGACCCAAAATTTAAAAAATTCAGTTTTTGGGCAACATAAAAACTTTTTGGCGTAATGGTAAGCTGTTTTTTCGTGTTTTTTTATAAGGCCTATTATGTCGACTTAAGAAGAAATATTATTAATATATTGTTTATTAAACAAAAATATGTAGGAAAACTGGCTTGATCCTAATTATAGAAAAAAGTTAGTAGCACAAATACGCCTACAAAAAATAACAAATGTAAATATAGGCATACAGTTCATTAATCTTGGGTAAATTAATCATTTTGCTTTATCAATCAAATGGACTTAATTTAAATTCTCAGACTTGTAACCGTAGCGTAATCTGGTTGTGACTTTTCGGCCCCAGAAAATGATCCACGGCTCCTATAGAAATGGTGGAATTTACGTTTGTGTACATATAGACCAAAATAAATATTACAGGAGGATTTTATTGTTGATACAAATATCCACATGATTTGTATCCAATTGTAGCCTAGGGGCATATATACCAATAACAACACCGATTTTCGAAACTTTCGTCGATCATCGGGCTTGCAAAAGAAATGCTTAAAGGCTAATTTTAACTTCATGGGAACTAGCACTAGAAAATAAGTTACAGTTAAATAACATAGGCCTATGTCTTATTCCGATCGTCTGAAAGGCAAAACAAATATTATTTTTCATTACAGTACTATGTTTGATTAAACGTCGGGACTAATATCGCTACGTTTAGTAAAACACTCAGCATTTTGTTTACATTCTTCGGTGTACTAGTTACTAAGGATAATATGTGTTACCATTATCCAATCGATTCATAATGGATACAGACCATTCGCCGCTGCATTCTCTATATCGTCAATACCACGAAGAGATGAACTGCTACGCGCGCGTTATACAGAGAGGTGCACGTAGAGACAAACTAGCTATTTGTTAACAACTGCACGCGCGCCTGGCGTACCTTTACGCGCCTTACACGCACATTACAGTTTGCGCTCCAATGAGGATATCAATAAGTATATTCATTGTCTTTTCGATATTAAACTGTGTCATCTGGTTGATTTTATGTGAAAGCTGTTAATTATGCTGGGTCGTCAATGAGGTTCGTCTTCACTGGTGCGAATGAGTCGGCGTTTGCTTTAAGTTCAAGGAACCGTGTAATATGGTATCCATAGATTGCTAATACGATAACTAATTTCGATTTCGATTTAATAATTAAGAAATAGCTGTTTTGAGTAGTTATTACCGTTAAAGTGCATTGATTTTTACAGCTGTAAGATTAAGCCCGGGTTTTAAATTTTGCGGTTGTTGCGCAATGGCGCGAAAACTCTTGTGGATACGCCTACCTACGAATTCATTTGGTGAAAAGGTATCTGGCCTAAAAGAATCTTTATATTGCTCAAGCCCAACCGACCCAAAATATATTTTTTAAAAATTCATTGTCGGCAACTTGTGATTATTACTTACCGATTTTTGGTAAATAGGCTTAAACTTACCTTGTTGTCACCCAGTTGTTTAAAATTGCCTTTGCGTACCCTTTTATCTTGTCTGAAGCTAAAACAATTATTAGGTGGTCGTATAAAACACCGGAATATTTCATTATAAAGTAGGGATATTTTATGTTTGTGAAAATATAATTGAATACAAAGAGTGCATGTTTTCTAATGCTGAATGAAAACAATATGCTAAGTTCACCAATGTTACATTTCAGTAGTTTATGCCTTTAGAAGTGCAAAATTATGAGCATTAAGTCTACATACTTTTATTTCTATCACCTATTTTAGCCTAACTTAGAATGGGCCAGATCTTAAACCGAAAGGAAATCTCCTAGTTTTGTAGAAATTGTCATTTATAATGTCATAACTAGCACATTTGATATGTAAAATCATTAAAAATTACATTCGTCTACATGTACACAAACTAAAAACCAAATTTAAAATTTAGGAAAACGTAAAGAACATTCAGCATTTTATCTCTTAAAGTCCAGCTACTTTTTGAAAAATACGTTGGAACCTTATTGAATGATTGACTGGCTTGCTATTCATTGATTCTTACGAAAACAAAAAGTCCGACGCCGTTTATTAACCAATCTAATTGATTTTTTCATATGTTATAGGTAATTAATAAAGGAACATTTTGCCACAACAACGGCGAAAATCGGCCCAATATCGGCGAAGCTGTTACGTAAAAACTTTTCGCCATATTTTACACGAAATTCGGAAAACGACCGTTACAAAATTAAAAAGTCGAACGAGATTTCACAATCTTATGAATTAAAATTTAGATTACAGCAACTACAGTATTATTAAATTTGGAATAGAATAACGGAACAATGGCGAAAATCGTACGAGTAGAAGTGAAGTTATGACAATAAACGTGTGAAAAATAGCGAAAATCCCGGAAAAAACGGACGTTTGGCTTGGAATTAAATGAATTCGTGAAAACTTTTCCTAATTGTAAGGAATACACATCCAGGAAAGTGTAAGGAATCCATAAATTCAAGTTATACCAAAGTAAACTTTAGGATACCGTCAAAGCGAATCAAGTAGAACATACAGTAGAATGTCATTTTACAAAAAAACACTCGAACGACTGACATAGTTTGTAGCTCCGGTTCAACGGAGTTCTATTCGTACCTGAATGATTAAGTTAATGTATCTTTTTTGGTGATAATGTGAAACTTTGGAGGACGCTCTGATAGCTCCGACTAGACGTAATCCCGTATAGCCTCTTAATTACGTAAATAAGTGATTTTTTGTGAATGGTTGGAGAAGTTAGAAGGTGCGTAAATTTCACTTCACCTTACAAGTCAAACGTCTTAACCGCTCGGCCAACTCACGTTCGGCAACAGTACAGAGTTTTAGAATTAAATAAATGAGCAGTCGAAAACCATAACGGGACTTAAAACTGTCCGCGAATGCAATACAAAAGGTTTTAGCCGGCTCAGTCAACTAACGCCCCACAGAACAGAGGTTTAAAAAAAATAACGGAACATTCGGAAACGTGCTTAAAATAGTGAGGTTTCGCAAATTTACGAAATACGAAAACGAAAATGAATACGTCACACCAGGGAACAGTTAAATTACAACTGTTCCCTGGTCACACTTCCATTTTTAAAAGTTGCTAAATGTGTTTAAAAAATAATCAAATTTCCTACCTATGAATGATTGATGATCGACGTAAAGTAGTGACCAACTGTGACAGATATTTTAGTTTGAGTTGGAAATGACGAATTAAAAAGAATTTCATTTATAAGGATTCCACAGACTCGGAGGTCAAGATACGAGTGCTTGTTTAAAATGCCTTGCTTAGGCAACACCAGGATCGTTAAGGCCCCAAGCTTTAACCGTTGGCCTTATCGTTTAAGGCCCCAAGCTTTCACCGTTCGTCTTATCGTTTAAGGCCCCATGCTTTCACCGTTCGCCTTATCGTTTAAGGCCCCAAGCTTTCACTTTTGGTCTTATCGTTTAAGGCCCCAAGCTTTAACCGTTGGTCTTATCGTTTAATGCCCCAAGCTTTAACCGTTCGCCTTATCGTTTAAGGCCCCAAGCTTTAACCATTGGCCTTATCGTTTAAGGCCCCACGCTTTAACCGTTGGCCTTATCGTTTAAGGCCCAAGCTTTAACCGTTGGTCTTATCGTTTAAAGCCCCAAGCTTTAACCGTTCGCCTTATCGTTTAAGGCCCCAAGCTTTAACCGTTGGCCTTATCGTTTAAGGCCCCAAGCTTTAACCGTTCGCCTTATCGTTTAAGGCCCCAAGCTTTCACCCTTGGCCTTATCGTTTAAGGCCCAAACTTTAACCGTTCGCCTTATCGTTTAAGGCCCCAAGCTTTAACCGTTCGCCTTATCGTTTAATGCCCCAAGCTTTAACCGTTGGCCTTATCGTTTAAGGCCCCAAACTTTAACCGTTGGCCTTATCGTTTAAGGCCCCAAGCTTTAACCGTTGGTCTTATCGTTTAAGGCCCCAAGCTTTAACTGTTCGCCTTATCGTTTAAGACCCCAAGCTTTAACCGTTCGCCTTATCGTTTAAGGCCCCCAAGCTTTAACCGTTGGCCTTATCTTTTAAGGCCCCAAGCTTTCACCGTTGGTCTTATCGTTTAAGGCCCCAAGCTTTAACCGTTGGCCTTATCGTTTAAGGCCCCAAGCTTTAACCGTTCGCCTTATCGTTTAAGGCCCCATGCTTTCACCGTTGGCCTTATCTTTTAAGGCCCCAAGCTTTCACCGTTGGTCTTAACGTTTAAGGCCTCAAGCTTTAACCGTTGGCCTTATCGTTTAAGGCCCCAAGCTTTAACCGTTGGCCTTATCGTTTAAGGCCCCAAGCTTTCACCGTTGGCCTTATCGTTTAAGGCCCCAAGCTTTAACCGTTCGCCTTATCGTTTAAGGCCCCAAGCTTTAACCGTTCGCCTTATCGTTTAAGGCCCCAAGCTTTAACCGTTGGCCTTATAGTTTAAGGCCCCAAGTTTTAACCGTTGGCCTTATCGTTTAAGGCCCCAAGCTTTCACCGTTGGTCTTAACGTTTAAGGCCCCAAGCTTTCACCGTTGGTCTTAACGTTTAAGGCCCCAAGCTTTAACCGTTGGCCTTATCGTTTAAGGCCCCAAACTTTAACCGTTGGCCTTATCGTTTAAGGCCCCAAGCTTTCACCGTTGGCCTTATCGTTTAAGGCCCCAAGCTTTCACCCTTGGCCTTATCGTTTAAGGCTCCAAGCTTTAACTGTTCGCCTTATCGTTTAAGGCCCAAGCTTTAACCGTTCGCCTTATCGTTTAAGGCCCCAAGCTTTAACCGTTGGCCTTATCGTTTAAGGCCCCAAGATTTAACCGTTGGCCTTATCGTTTAAGGCCCCAAGCTTTAACCGTTGGCCTTATCGTTTAAGGCCCCAAGCTTTCACC